>JAXGGA010004830.1:0-84009 GCA_038373865.1 Uloborus plumipes
ACTCCATGCCTAGACGTGTTTCTTCGTGCATCGCTGTCCGCGGTGGTCCTACTTCTTACTGAGCCACGCCGTCCTCGCTCTAAATTTTGCTTATTTATTTTGAAATAAATATCACTTATTGTTCCATGCTGTCTCTGTCTTCTTACCAAATTTCATCAATTTCTGACCACTCCTTCTTGGTGTTGCATTTTCAATGTCAAGCAGTGTATGACAAAATTGGGTCCAAAAAATACATTTCGATAATTCTTAGTAAATTATGATGTTTGAATGAGTCAATGTATTCTTCCAAACATTTGTTTTTCTTTCTCCCTTCAATTAACAACCTTGTTTTTTTTTTAAATTAATTTCATTTTTGCAAATGAGGGTAAATTCAAGATTTTTTTGAATTGATTTCAGTCCAACAAAATTCATCTCCTAAACGTAGTTAAGAGGGGAATACATTTGAAAAGTGGTTTTTAGTCTCTGCATGCTAAAAAAAAGTAATTGTAACAATATCTACATACATAATAAAGCAGTAGTAATTGTAACTTGCTACAAACAAAATATGGTTCTTCCAACCACTGAACTGTATGGTCTCATCACCTTTTTTTTTCTCTTTCTAGAATTCAAAATGACAGTTCACATCTTCATAGTTCTGTCTTTTTGGTGCACAGTGATGACAGTCAACAGCCAATGTATAAGTGCAAATGACATCCCAGTCAATGAGACTAGCATCGGAGAAGCCACTCACATTCTTCTGGAAGGCAGCGCTCGTTTCAGCTTCAACTTATTCCGCACTCTACAGATAGACAATGCAGTCGACAAGCATCCCAGTGGCTTGTTTTTCAGTCCATTCAGCATTTGGTCGGCACTGATTGTCGCTTACATGGGAGCAAAAAGTGCCACGGACAATGAAATGAGAAGTGTTTTGGGCATTCGAAATTTGGATAAACTTACTACTTGGGGTGCATTCAAAAACATACAGAGCTTTGACCAATATCTACCAGAATCCAGAAATTTGTCTTCAGCAAATCGTGTTTACTTCCAAGAAAACACAAGATTCAAAGACTGCATTAAAGAAATGATTCAAAGCGAGATCGCTTTTGTCGATTTCCAAAATAATCCTGAAGCTGAAAGAGAAGAGGTAAATGCATGGGTTGAGAAAGAAACCAGTGACAAAATCAAGGGCCTAATTTCTTCTAATGGAATCAGTTCCCTCACTAAAATGGTCATAGCCAATGCCGTCTATTTCAAAGAATCTTGGCTACAGCCTTTCAATGAGTTGAAAACAGCACGTCGACGATTCAGAACAGCAGACAGGGAAGAGATATTCGTAAACATGATGGAAACGAGAGGCAGATTTCTTAATGGAAGAAGTCGAGAAATGCAATGTTATGCTCTTGAACTTCCTTACACTGGAAACACCTTGAGCATGACGATTCTTCTACCTAAAAATCGCTACCGCGGTGTAACCGATTTAGCATATAACCTGACTCCTACCCGTCTGCGCAATATTTTATTTGACATGTATCCGAGAGAGGTCATGGCTTTTATACCCAAGTTCAGAGTCGAAGATTCATTTGAACTTTCATCAATCCTCAACCGCATGGGACTTCGATCCCTGTTTGATTCCAGAAGAGTCTACCTGTCAGGATTCACAGGGCAAAAAGAATTCACTGTGGACTCTGTGGTACACAAGGCATTTGTCAATGTGGATGAAAAAGGGACAGAAGCTGCTGCTGCAACGGGTACATGAGTTCAAGAAGCGCAGACGAGCCTCTGGAGGCAGCAATCTTCAATGCCAACTATCCTTTCGTGTTCTTTATTCGTGATACTATAAGTGACGTTATTCTTTTCATTGGAACCGTGCAAAATCCAAAAGAAGCCGATAAAGAGTGATCTTTCTGTGCCAATAGTGATCATTACGCATTTGAGGGTGACCATCACCAGTTTTAACGTCTCTCACTTCATTTTACATTTTTCAAAGCCATTTGAAACTACAGTATTATTCATTCAAAGCTTTCGCATATTTTGACACATAGTTTTTAAAAAAATTTTACAACATTTGTAGTCTTTGTCAATAAATAACTGAAAGTCATTTGAACTTGGATGATGGCGAGGACAAAAAAAAAAAAGAAGAAAAGAAAAGAAAGAAAGAAACTTGGGTTGCCAAGGAGAATAAAAAATTTCATTGAAATTTTGTTTTATGTTATTCTTTACACGAATAACCAAGAATGGCATTTTGATTTTCCAAACTTACAAATAACAACTGCATACAATTTGTAACTTAAAGATTGATTGTTTTATCCTCATCTCTTTCAACTTCTGAGGACTGTTAAACTTTGAAGGAAAACATGTAAATTTGCAGTGTTTTCAAAAAAAAAAACAAAAAAAATTTCCTGTAATATTAAGACATTCAATGTCTCAATATATAAGATACAATTCAAAATATATGTTAAGTAAATTGCATTCGATAATTCATAAAATAAATTTAAGAATCCTGTCCCATAAAGGGTTAACAGAAGAAAATCCTGAATATGCGACTGTGATAAGCTTTCTGGAAGACATCACCATCAGATTTGTTGCTAAAGTAAGGGCGCAGAATATACTTTCAAGCATTGCTGAAAATTTTGGCTCTGAGTAAATCGACCGTGACTTTTAATGAGATATACACAGCAAATTTCAGTTTTATCCACATATTTGAAGTTAAACAATTTTGATGTAGAAAAAACTTGTTTGGAAGTTGACAAAATATTAAATATTTACTGATTCCTAAGTTAAAAAGTTACCTTAATTCTGAACTTTGAAAACAAACGATAAAATTTCAACATTCCCTCCATTTTCGAAGGCTAAATCACCTATGATGTTTTTCAAACCCGACTTTCATTAAAACATCTTACTTGAAACTTCAATACTAAATCTAAGCCATTTAGTGAAATTAAGGAGTTTTTAAGGATTTATTTTTAAAAAGAGTACTCAGCCTGGGAATCAGCACTTACTAAATTAATAAAAAAGGCTTACGCTTTCATATAGTCCTAACTAGTTCTTGAAAAGGCTCATTTTATTCTTAAACAACCTTTGAATACTCCTTGAGGAAAGTTTCCATTGTTTTTAATATATGAACCATGCACTGTACAATCTCGGCAGATACAGTCAAACCTCGTTAAAACAACCTTTAAGTTTTTAGTTCATTTATCTGAAGAGCGGTACACTGCAAACCATAAAGGTCAAGACTAATGAGTGGCCACTCAAATAATATTTTTGGCAATTACAAAATATGATGTTAGATGCAAAACTGGCGACCTACTTTCGTTTTGAGCAAGAATACAAAATATCGATGCATCGTGCCAGTTAATGAAAAGAAAATAGCCATCAGCATCGTTACTGATGGCTAATGTTAACTTGGAGAGAAAATCGGCCCATAAGCTTATTCTAACAACTAAATACCAACGACATTACTCATTGGATTGAGCAGAGAACAGTCTTAACTTTTTAAACTTCACAATTAAAAATAAATACAGTACAGGATTTTAAACTGGCCAACAACAAGCACACAATGCAGTTCCGAATTTTGTAATATGCTGAGTTTCGAATCACTACTGAAAATTTTAAGATGGCCCAGTGGCGGCTCGTGCCTTAATTTAGTGGGTGGGCCCGCAATTATACGTTTCCCCAGTAATGCTTACAAAGATAAAATGAAGGAAACAACTGTTAGTAAACTAATGCTGAGTGGCGTAAAATAATATTTAATTCAATGAATACAAACTTGCAATGCAAAATTATCTCATTTGATTTGATACATATAATAGGTTTTATATTTTAAATGCTACACCAGCCTTAAGCGATCAATGTAATAATAACAATATTTTGCACAGACGACCGACTTTCTATGCATCACTCATGTTAAGCTAGTTCTATTTTGCCATTTTCGGACACTGAAAATGTTCATCACATCAAAAGTGTCACGCCTCAAGGCGGCGCAGCTACTCAAACATTATGGGACTACACTCAAAAAGAAAAAGAGCATTTATGCTTAAAAACACCCCCTCTCTTCCCCTAAATTTTTTGGCCGTCTGCACCATAACTTTCTGAAAGCCTTTATCAAATTAAGGAGCGCATAAGGTAAATTACTAGATATGAGCACGCTTAGAGGGTTTTTTTCTTTTTTAATTTGGATACAAATGTTGCATTTTGTTCATGGAAAAACAAATCCTAACGGTGTTAGAACTTAAAAATATCACTTTTATAGCTATGATATTTTCATAAACTTTCAATTTTTAACCGACTTCAACAAAGGAGGAGGTTATCAATTCAAAGCGTATGTTTTTTTTTTTTTTGTTTGTTCGCACATAACATCTAATCTACTGAACCGATTTGGACGATTCTATTTTTAATCGATAGGAGATGGTGTAACTTAGGTACCATGTACTCATATGACGATATTTGTTCACTGGAAAAAAAGTTATTAAGGAAAACAGTAAATTTCATGTCATTTCCCCATTAAATGATTAAATTTTCAATCGATTGCTGCAAAAATTTTGTTGCCTCGCAACAGCAATATTAATAGTAATCATGATAAAAATTTTGAACCAAGGCTTCTCTGGAGTAAGTATGAAATATTAATAAGTAGTCGAATTTAAAGCGATTTGTCCTAAATGATTAAATATGAAATCCATTGTTACAAAAGTGGTTGATATGAAACTAATAATAATGATAATGAGAATTTTACATGAAGGCTTAACTAAATCAAACATGAAACTCATTAGCGGGAACGTACGTAGTATGTGTTAAAATCTTAAGAACAACGAGAAACTACAATTGCTTTGAAATATAAATTAGTTGAAAAGCCGTTGATATTTAAATGGCTTTGATTAAGCTAGTACACAAATAAATACCAGAGAATAACAAAGATTATTTTTTAGTGTCAATAGTTTAAAATTTTAGACGTGTTGATAGTTTCTTCCTTTTTTTTTCACAAGTTTATTTTATGGAGCATTTACTTAAGAAAATTAGGTGAAGTTTCGTAATGGAAACATTACCTTATTTCATAAGTACACTTGCACTAAAAAGAATAAAATAAAATAATTTTGGAAAAAAATAGAACCGACTTTAGTTGGAAATTGCTCTAAAAAGTAAAAAATAATTTTTTTCTTTGAACACCATCGAAACTACTTTTAAACATAAGTTTTGAAGACGGCGCAAAAACGATGGGTAAAATGATATTTAACCATATTTTGCAAACATTTTTCAGAGAAACCATTGAAAATTAAAAGAAGACTATTTGTACCATTACACGAATGTGTGGTAATGAATGAAATGTATGTGAATGCTCTTAAGCCCTTATCACACGATCCAACGTGAAGCTACTCCAACTTGGAGCAATCCTCAATTTCGACCAACTCCAAACTTGTTTTCCTACTACGTCATCGTTGCTGTGCAGGGTTGCCGTGCAATATCGTCTGCTAGAAAAAGAAACTTATCCCGTTAAGCTGGCCACTCCTGATGGCGCCGATCTGTGACGAAGTTCTATAGAGCTTTCCTATTGGTCGGAAAAGCAATTCGGCTCAATTTTATCGCTCCGCTCGTAAAATCTTGGACTAAATTGGACGAGCGTCGGACAACAGGAATGATGACGTCAGTGTTGGCCCAAGTAGTTGAGGCAAATTGGTCTCGCTCGGAATTGAGGGAATCAGGGGAAAAGTTGTGTGATAAGGCCTTTAAAGAACCTGGATTCATTAAAATTTATGTAGTCGAATTGTAGTTGCGTATGATTCTATACATTGTTTTTGCGCCGACTTCAAAACTTATGTTTAAAAGTAGTTTCGATGGTGTTCAAAGAAAAAAATTATTTTTTACTTTTTAGAGCAATTTCTAACTGAAGTCGGTTCTATTTTTTTCCAAAATTATAATGTATGTATATGTTCTTAAATAAACTGGAATACACTTGTTTGACCAGTTATGGTCCCACTCTTACCTATGGTCGTACTCAAACTAGTAATGTTCATTATACATGAATCGAATTATTTTCAGGAAATACACGAAGAGTACATAACAATATTAAAACTCTTGGATTTTTTTACAATATAATCAAATTTAAAGGATCCTGACTTACCGATTCAAATAACATTAAAATTAAAACATGGATTACTGACAAGTCAGGTTTGAAACATTTGTCTGAACAACTACAAAAAATTAGTAAATAAAACAAATAAATAGAACATCTCTACTGATGCATTTTTTATTCATCGACTATCAAATTTAGCATAGGTTTTGTCATTAATCCTAAATATTAACTTAGAGTAAGCATGGATAAAAAAATTACAGTCATATAAGCCTATAACTAAAGAACTGATTCTTAGTTGACTCACAATATAGCTTGAAAGGATTTTAAATGTTTCGATTAATGGTGAAAATATTTCTATGTGACAGAAAAGAAAAACTAAGGGATGAGAACGTAACAATAAAACTGTGAGTCGATGAAAAACAACAACATCACGTTCTTAAAAAGGAAACGTTTCAAAAACTTAAATGCAACACACAAAAATTTCGAGAATAATAATCTTTAGTTCCAAAACACAAATTAATAAATAACGCATGCATTGTATTACAAATAGGTGAGGGGGTAATGAACTGGTAATCTCTATGCCTGTTGGAAAAAGGTGTTGAGAATGACAAAAAGAAAGACCAAAAGAAAAAGAGGAAATGTTATAAAAATCAATCAAAAAAAGAAAAAACGAGGATTGTGGAATGGAAATAGGCGAGAGTTTTTTCCCCAACACAGGAGCCAGACCGGTCAGACATTCTCTGCCCGTGTACAGTTATCCCTCTCCACCGCTATGGTTGGGGACAAAGGGAAATTTCGGGCACCAAGAGAAAGTGCCCTCTGGTCGGCTGTTACAAGGGGGTGTCATCGCTTACCGCTCTTCTTAATCCAACCACTGCGATTGGCTGAAAGCGGAGGTGTGCCTTGGCAGCCGTAGGGCCCGTGGTGATCTGGCCCCCGAACGAACCCCGATCTCGTTCTCAAAGCTCTCTTTTTCCCCCCTCTCTTTCTTCGCGGCGGTCCCGGCGAAACGCTGAAATCGATGGAACTTGAAAATTTTCTTGTGCTGTATTTGCGATGTGCAAGGGATTGGAGGGCTGAAGGTTGAAAATATGTTTTGTGCCCTATGTTTTTTTTTTTTTTTTTTGAACTGAAATACAAAACGATGTGTTTCATTGTGTATTTTTTTTTCTTGCAATTTTTCTGGGTGGGCCCGGCCCATAGTGAGGAGCCGCCCCTGAGATGGCCATAGGCGTAGCGTGACCAAATGTTTTTTTTTTGGGGGGGGGGGGGCAGAGACCTCAAATTTCAAGAGTGCAGGTGAAAACTTTTACCCCCACCCAGATTTTTCGTAAAAGAAACATTTGCTCTTACTTTTTCGATGACTTGTACATACAGTTTATTCAATTCTGTTTCCTCAGTTACCAGTTACCACCAGGACTGGATTTGGAATTAACAGAGTCCTGAGCTTTTTGAAGTATGCGCTGCCTGCTCCTTGTGTAGTCTGGATAACTTCTTCGGTAGCAAAACAGGTTATCTTTTCATTTTGTGTGTCTTTTTCGTTGAAAAAGTTCCCCGTGTGTTTTCTCGTTTTATAATCCTCTCGTCGTCTTTTTCTTCTTTTTTTTAATGGATTGATTTTCTAGCGGCATGGATATCAGAAGAGTGATACAATAACTTCTATAATTTTGGGTGTACACTGCAGATAATCCCTAGCGTTAGGCTGCCGGATGATTTTCCCCCGGGAAATTTTTTGAAAAATAGGCATGAAATTCTGCATTTTGAGGCCTTATATGAAGTAGTTGAGACAAAAAAAAAAAAAAAATGTGAGGAGAAACGAGGCAAAGAAACCCCATGAAAATTATAAATTCAATCAAAATAAAAATGGTTTGTGATTCCACAAATCTTCCTATCGACAAATAGAAGAAAACTTGGGCTTCACTGCCACATCTCATCAATATTCCAATAAAAAAAACAATGACATATTTAAGAACAGTGTGGTGAAAAATCACGGGTTTTTAAAAGTTTGTTTGAAATGTTGACTAAATGGTTCAATGAAGATTCTTTTAATCAAATAAATCTTCAAAAGTATTTCAGAAAGCAGTCAAAAAACACAATTGTACCAAAAAAAGGTGATTTTTTTTCTTTTTTAATATAAAATATAACAAAATTTGAATATCCAAATAAGTTAAAAACTTTACTACAGTTTATTCTTAATACATTGATTAACTAGCAAACATTTTTATGCAAAATATTACAAGTCTTTTTATCACAACATCGATGGGTGCAGACATATTTTACACTTTTTACATCTTTGGATTTATGAGTGGTCCAAGCTTAAGCCCACACACTTAGATGTTATGCAATATGAAATATGTTGGATCTATGAAAAACAAAAAGAAAAGATATTTTCAGATACAAAACTTTCAATTAGATGTCAAGAGTACTACAATTTTCAAGGCACAATTACATTGTTTACTTGTTTTGAGAATACTGAAGATTAATTTTTTTGGTGCATCAAAGTTAAACTAAATTTTACACTGCTAAGTTTTTAATATAGCTCTATATGAATTAAAGAAAGAATTCGCTGCTTTTTTTTTTAAACCAAGGCCCCTATTACTTAAGAACACCTAATTTTATAGTTAGACATACATAATAACTAATTGCCTTTCATATAAGCAAACAAGACACATTTCATATATTAGATTAGTTTCACATAGTTTTTGGTCAAAATATTATGCATGCATTTAATTAAATTGTAAATGAGTAAAATAAAGTTACTTTTGAGCTGTTGTTTTACAAATTATCTCCAAAAAATATATATAAATAAAATGTGTTTCATTTATTTGTCCCCAACTAAGGGTAATAAGCATTAAAATGAGAGAAATTTGATTCTTATATCGGATGCAAATCGATTGCATTGTTTAAAATGAGTTTCATTTAGTTAGTCATTCATCTGAGTTTCATTTAGTTTATTTTATTGTACAAAACAAAAAAAAAATGCTTTCCACATTGAATACCAATTTTTGAGCTTTTTTCTTTACCAAAGTATGCTTTATATAAAATTAAATTACAAACACAAAAGGGGACTAAACAAAAGATGAAACTAGCAGAAATATCTATCATTTGACGAGGTCACTTCAATTTGAGACTAGAGTGTAAATAGGGAGAAAATGGCATTGAATTACTAATCATATTTCACTGTTCTTACTACAGAAAAACTTGTAAAGTTAATCACTGTTGTAAGTTAGCCACTTGAATAACTTGACCTCTTTTGTCAAGAACAGAATTAGATCTACATCATATATATCCACTGCTATGAGTTAACTACCTGTCTAAATACAGTACTAAATCATTGCACCGCAAATGGTCAATTTATACAGGTTTTACTGCACTGACATGAAAAATAAAATAAGCTTTATAAAATACATAACAATATAAGGTGTAATATCTTTTTACTTCCTTTTACGTAGTAAAGGAAGTATTGTGATCACAAAAAAAATTTCACTCAAATTTCGGTCTAAATTTTGACTTTGCTCACCCCTGAATGAATGTCGCATAGTTTTTTCGACCTGTCAGCACGTGCATATGTACCTAACAACATACAAACAGCCGAAAAATCAAATTCAACCACCCCCGAGTAAATTACGACGAGTTTTCTCGTGACATCTGTATGTACGTATGTGCGGATGTATGTGCGGGTGTATGTGCGGATGTATGTGCGTATGTGGCTCGCATAACTCAATAACTATATGCCGTAGAAACTTCTAGCTTGGTATGTAGGCTCTGAGGGGGGTCTAGTTGTGCACCTCCCCTTGTGATTGCATTCGAATGTTCCCAGGGGTAAATGAATGTTAATTTCAATACAGACTCAAGTGATATGAATTGGCGCCACCACTTGGCGACATGTCGCCAAGCTTTTGGTCGCCAAGTGTTTGACGCCAAGTTGGCGACAAATTTGGTGAAAAAATTATTTTTTGAATTTGGGTTCAACTTGGCGCTATTGGCGATATTTTGCGAAAAATTCACTAAATGATATTAAAATCAGCAATATTTAGAAAAATAACCATTGTAAAATATTTTTTGCATTGTTTCGTGGTAGATTAGGGGAGTAAATATTTGAATGCTCACCTTGCTCACTCCAAGCACTTTTTTTAACACTTAAGGCAACTACTAAGATATTTACACGTAAAAGGAAGTAGTGTGGGGTCCATACCAGATTTTTTTCTTTTGCGTTTTGCATTTTAAAATATATGTTTTCTGCGTTTTGCTTCTCCTAAAAGTGTTCTAGAAGGCAACAGCAGAAAAATCTGAACAAGAATTTAAGCACTGGGTCATACGACACACGGCACTGGTGATAAGTTGTCAAAATGCCCCATAAGTGCTTAAAAGTAAAAAAATGGAAAGAAAATCGGGGAGTGGGGAATAAAAAGAAGGAACTGTACGAACTTTAATGGATGTGTTACAAATTTAAAAATATTTTAAACATAAATAACTACATTTCAATCAAAACTAAAGCCACTATTCATTCCTTTTAATGGCCACGTGGCACTTACATTTGCAAAGAAAAGTTTTTAAGCAGTCTGTGGCCCAAAAGTAATTGATGAAGCATAAATGTAATAAGTAATGGGAGCTGCAATTATTTTCCTTACGATACAAAAATTTCTTGACTAGTGTAAAAAAGAAAGAAACTGCTGACGGGAAGTATGTTTCGCGTAAACAAGTTAAATGGCCCAAATTACACAAATACTTTGAAGATATCTTAATACGAAGAACCTGAAATAATGCTGATTTAGCACAAAAACCAGTTAAAGAGTTTTTTTAGAACATCCAATAGCAAATAAGGAGGTATGCAACAAGTAGGAGATGTTATACAACTCCTACATACAATTTTTCAACTTTCTATGGGTAACCATTTTTGCATTAACCTTTAGGAGCCGGGCGGTACACATGCTGTACCGTAACTATTCTTTTTTAGAGGACTGGGTTGAGATTTTCACTCGAAACCTTTGGAGCCGGGGATTTTTTCAAGGTTTCATACGTCTGGTACGACAGTTTATACCTTCTCTTTTCAATGGAAAAGAAATCTGTGGTTCAACTGTCGTACTACCTGGGTCGAAAGAAAAATTTCTAAAAAACAGCCCGGTTCCAAAAGGTTAAGCAAGCTAAACCTATAAGCACATTCATACATACTTGCATCCCAACAAAAAGGGTGAAAGGGATGGTCAAAATGGACGTTTTAAATATCTATACAGAACTGTAAGTGTTTTCACAATCAGATGTGACAATAAATAAATAAATAAACATTGATTCACTTCAGAGACAACTAAAATAAAAATTTATTTTTAATTGGAAAGCTTTCAGGAATGCAACACTATTTCACTTTGAGCAAGGAATTTTTTTTTTTTTTTTTTGAAATATCTAAAAGTTTTGGTAGCAAACTCAGAGTTCCCACTATCATGCAAGAAAAAAATTCAAGGATTTTTAAGGCAATTCAAGGACCACAAATCTATATATTTTGTACATGATAAATTTTACAAAGAATAGAATTACGTAGAGAATGAAACTGGGTTAGATTTAGAGACAGGTGCAATTGGATTTCGAATAGCAAAAAAAAAAAAAAATCAAGGTACGAAATGCAAAAAGTACAATATTTTAAGTAACACATAAAATTTATCAAGTATAAAAAGTTTTTCACTGATTTTCAAAGACTTTTCACGAGAACTCATCAAAAGAATCAAATTGTGTTAATACTTTTCAAGGAACTATTGGAAAATCAAGTACTGTTCCAGGGCCCCTAATTGTCAAAATAAAATTCAAGGACTTTTCAAAGATCTTCAAGACCATGGGAACACTGAGACTACATACATAACTTAATAAAAAGCAAATTAGCTTAAAAAAAATTTGAAAACAAAAGGAGAGGCCACATGACACCTTTCTGTAACTTAGTACAGGACAGTTGCAAAGATAAATCAAAATTCATACATGATCTATTGAGTTAACAATAAAAATGATGTATATAGTTAAAACTTACTTATTTTTTGGCCAGAGCCATTCCAATCCCCACCATACTTCCTATTGCCAAAGCTGCTCCTCCAACAATTGCTATTCCTATTAAGCCTTCTGTAATAGATGGAAAATTTAAAACATTGAATAAAACACAATAAACTAATTTTTCAAATAAACTGAAAAATATTTTTATAGCTTAGTTTAGCTTTTATCATAATAAATACGACAAAATCCCTCAAAAAGACTACCTCCATAAAGATAACACCTTCTGTAATAAACATTTTTGTTTATTGTATAATTTCTGACTTAATGATTTTTTTTACCATTAAAGAAGCATATTTCCAGTCAATTTCCCTGAGAATTCACTCTAAATTGGAAGGGGCTGTGATTATCTTTCCATAATTTCATAAAACATTTGATTTTATCTAGGTAGGTTTTTTTTTTTTTTTTTTCAATGACCAAAATAATCAAAAACTAATTTAGAAACAAAAATTACGAATCAAGATATTCAAATGAAAGGAAAAATCATTAATTTAAAAGCTGTATGGGCATAAAAGATGTTAAACTATTTCAATAATATTTTGTGGTATGTATTGCATGAAGCTTGGCTTTAAATATTGCTTCTGCTCAGCAAGGGCGGATACAAGGGAGATGCAATCGCCCCTCCCACCGGAAGGGCGATTACCCCACTGGAAAATTTTCAAGATTGAAGTTCAAAAAAGGTCTGTTTAGATTGTCTTTGGTGCTAGTAAAAGGGAGGTTTAGAGCTCTCCTCAGGATACGTTTCGCAGTTGAAGTCCAAAACATATGAGGTTAGCGTTTGTAAATCAAGATTTGTAGAGAAGGATAGGTAGTGAGATCAATCGCCCCTCGCTTGAAACATTTCTAGAACCGCCCTTGCTGTTCAGATACCAGAGAGGTTTTTCTTTCTCTGGTTTCCTTTTTAGAAAAGTTTCACTGTAATCAATTAAGTAAAATTATTAGCAAAATAATAACAATTAAAGTTGATCATGACATGGGAAGACAAAAATGATCTGACCTAATAAAATAAAGTTAAGGACATTAAAAAAATTATTGACTTTTTGTTTCTGGAAAATATAGTAAAAAATTTCCCTCCCCAAATCATAAGGCAAATGAGGCATTTCACGGTATTTGTGATATAATGGTGCCCGTAACAAAACTATTTAAAAGTTTAAAATTTTTATATATATTGAAAAAGTACATTCTAAAGTATATGAATATCATATTGTTTTCATAGTTCACTTTATATTATGTTTGTAATTGCACTCGGAACATTGAAAATGCAATTTTAACTGTTACGGACTCTACATTGAATTTTTCTTTAAATCTGGCTTAAACTGATTTTTAAGCCAAAACTGGTATTTGAGACAGATAAAGTAAAGGCTCACCTCCAATATAGCTAACAATTTTAATCAAAAAATGCGTTCTATAAAAAATTATGGATTGTGAAAATGATGACTGTAGAGTCCGTAACAATAATTGGAATAAAAGTTTAGTTTTTAAAGAAAAATTCAATGTAGAGTCCGTAACAGTGAAAATTGCACTTTCAATGTTCCGAGTGTAATAACAAACATAATATAAAGTGAACTATGAAAAAAATATGATATTCATACACTTTAAAATGTCTTTTTCAATATATATAAAAATTTTAAACTTTTAAAAAGTTTTGTTACGGACACCCCTGTGTCACAAATACTGTGAAATGCCCCAAATACAAAGAATTGTGATAATTTTTACAAGGGAAATTCCATATTTAGTGAAGTTGTAAAATTCAATAAAACAAGCTTTATGAACTAGGAAATCATGGAATACCTTTTTTCATTTTTTCTTTAACAAATTTCTGCAGTTCTTGGGCTTGTCTGTTCGTAGGTTCAATGCTTAAGAATTTGGATATTAATTTTAAAGCCTGGTTATAGTCCTAAAAATAAAACTTTTATACTACACAGCAAAAAATAAATTAGATGCATTGCAATAGAAAGACATAGTTACTTTTGAAAATAAATAAATAGGGAAAAAAAAGCTTTTAAAAAGAAAAATCAAACAAGAGCGCATTTTTTATAATTGTTCTTTAAATATTTTGATTCTTAGGTAAACTGCTAGATGTGTGAGCAGCAGTACCCAGGAATCAATTATAAAAATTGTAATTATAATTACTATTTTCTTTGTATGTTCATCAAATTATTATTAATACATAATCATTTTATTGAAATTAAATGATTAATTTAAAAATACAATATTATTTATAAAAGTCCAATAGTATTAAAGCGCAATAGTTTAATTAAAAAAATCATCATTGCAATAATATTATGTGAAAAGTATGTGGAGATTTAGTGGATTTTTATTTCCTCCTTTAATTTACTTACTTTTAATTTTGTGTGTCCAACAGCTAAGTAGTATAAGTAATCTCGTTTTGCAAGAGCATCACCATTGTGGAATAGATCTAGAAATTGATAATTTTTGTAATAATCAAAGGTAAAAAAGCAGTCCAATTTATACATAGTAATAAAAAAAATTAACAAAACATCTTGTTTTCATGTAGAACATGGGAAAAAATTATAAATAAAATAGTTAATATGTACTAATAAAATTTAAAAAATCAATTAAAATAGCAATAGTAATGATAAGAGTTGCACAAAACAGTCCTTAGCTTAAATATTTTCTCAAATACTTATCAGAATAAAATTTATCTATCAGAAGCTATGTTTAATAAGTTTTTTGATTGAAGGAAGCTAAACTAAATATTCAACTTCATTGACCTTCCAGGACATGACTATCCAAAGGCTCAGGAAGCTATAGCTTCCTGTTAGAATTTTCAGGAGGCCTTAAAAAGCTGAAAAACTGCAGCTTCTGTGTTTAAATGCTTTGTTATGAAACTACAATCATTAGAACTGGTTCAATTAAATTTTTTGGAAGAAATTAAAAAAGTGAGGACATATTTTGTCCAAGGTTGAACCTTGAAACTCAATTTTAGCGCACTTCCAGCGATTGGATTCTTATGAACTTTTGTGTGTACCCTTAGACCCAATGAGAATGCAATATTCTATAATCAACAATTTATTTTTTGTTTATTCGACATTTTTATGTAAATCTTCTAATACAAGGACGAAAAAATGCTCTTTCAATAACTAGAAATTAATAGCTGCAGGAACCTCTAATTTTTCAGCATAATATAAATTTGTTTCAATGTTCTAAGGTTCATGTTCTAATTGAACATGGATTACAATTGCCTTCAACATAGTTCATACTAAAATCTGTACTTCAGAACCAGATTAACATAAGTCCATTATCATTACTTTTCAGGAAAGAACAAACACTTTCGTTGGATCCATGCAAAGGATGGGACTTGGGCTTTTTTCAAGATGATAAAAAAATCGGGAAGAATTTCTTTTATAGAAGAGCATTCTCATGGGTCGATGCAGAATAAGATTAATATGAAAATGAAGGGAAAAGGCCCATTTTTGGACTTGCGTTGTTCTGGTTCTGAGGTACAGAAATGTAGGTGAGCTTTCAATTGAAAATTTTTTGTTAATCATGGTCATTGCCTAACAATTTCATTTAAATCTCTAATTTTTTAAAGTAATACACATAATTAGGACAGTTTGTATATACAAGAGATTGGAGAACTTTCGACGTAAAGGCTGAAAAAATATAAATGAAAAATGTTATGTCATAATGCGTATAAAATTGACTGCAAAATTTCACACACAATACTAAAAAGCAGAAAATAATTATTCAAATAAAAAAGTTTTACATACATGGTTTTTAAAATTGATTAAAAATTTAAAAAATAACTTCTGATCATGGGAGTAAGTTCTATGTAATCATAAGAAGTGTAAAGAGTAGCAATCAGTGAGAAAACTTACAACCTCAGTTAATCTCACACCCCATGTTTTTCCTTTTAGTCATGTAAGTATTTTGTCAACCATTAAAAATTCCCACTCTTAAATTCTCCAAAAAATCAGTAAGAAGTTCTAAATTTCTATGGGGTTTTAAATCTACGTGAGACTCATTACTTTATTTCCAGTCTTCTTTAAAACATGATCAATTTAAAACTTTTCTTTTAAATAATTATTTACATAAGACATTTGGCCCGATACCACTGATATGATTACACTAGATAGGATGGTGTGATGTTTTATCGCATCATAATTAAAAATTTGCATTTCTGCATCTAAAATTACAGGTAAAATTTTTTAAAGTAATTTTAAAAATGTGTGTCATTTAAGACATCAGATCGGTACCCAATCCTCACACCATCTCCTAAAAACCAAAACCCCCTCACATAAACCCACCCATACACTGACCAAACAACCCTATCCCCACCGTCCCTATAAATCAATAAGTAAACTCGCACACTCCACTTCCCCCCCCCCCCTCAAAAATGATTAAATACCTCACTCTCCCCGACCTGCTCTCTCCCCAATCCCCCCCTATCGCACAGTAACCCTAGACAACCCAAACCTCCAAACTACCCCCATCCCCCACCTCTGTAAACGCCATAAACATGCCTCAAATAAGAACTACCAAACGCCACTGCCAGATAAAACGAACAGTGAGCTACATTTAGAGGATTGAAGTACCTAACACCACACCCAACGCTCACCTACGACCAAATTGCCCCCATGCCGAAATAGCCTATAATAATTTCTTATACTTTTGTTTATTTATTTTTTTGGTGCTTCAATTTCTCATAACTTCACTAAACAACTACATAATAACTAGCATGCTAAATTTGAATTTCTGATCAAGAAATTAAATTTCCTGCAACTAATTAAAGAAAAGCAAGCAGCAGAGTTGTGTGTTGAAAAAGTTGAAGTTGTGTGTTGTTTCAAAACAAAACAAATGTTTTATTAGCTTGGATTTGGTAATCTCATAATTGATTTGTCTAAAAACCTTATCGCTAGTTTTTATTTCCAAGAAATACTTTTTTATAATGAAATTTGATTTTTTAGCTAATATATATATTTTAATATAACTATCTTAATTCTATGTTAAAAATGCAAGGAAATGATATTTTTAAAGATCTTAATGAAGACTGAAAGCATAAACTCAGATATGTAGCTCATATTAACATCAGATCTGAAGAGTCCTCTAAGTAGGGGGCGAATAACAACCTTGACCTCCCCCCTTTTATTCTAGACCCAATTTAGACTTAGAATCCAACATTATTTTTTTTCTGCAAAAAAAATTTTTAATCAGGAAACTCCAACTTCAAATTGGCACTTTTCAAAATATTGGCTCATATGTGCTTTGTTGGGGAGGGGGGAAGATGAACTTCAATTTGAATTTCGTAGGGTCATTTTCGAAAATAATAGGTACTTGCAGCATTAGCGAGTTTTATTTCAAAGCCTGTAAAAAGAAATGTGCCAAGTAGCCTTTAATAGTAAAGTACAGTGGAGTCCCGAAAACTTGAAGCCGTATAGCTCGAATAATTCCTATATCTCAAAGAATTATTATTGGGTCCGAAGGCTGTGGAAACTACCTATAACTTGAACTACCAGTAACTACAAGCTTTTAGCCTGTCCTTTCAAGTTATCGAGACTCGACTGTACCAAATTAAAATCTTACTCATATTAATAATTTAATAAGTACCTAAGTATAACATGCAAAAAAACTCAAAATTTTAGCACTTTCATACAAAGTTAGAAAATTTTACCTTCTAATAGAACAACACCTCTTCTAATATCAGCTGCATATTTACTTCTAATTAGACACCAAGCATAGTCAAACTGCTCTCGTGGAGATACAGTGCCATTCTGTAAGTGCTCATGATAAACTGCTTCAAATTTCTAAAAAGGACAATAACTATCATTAAATTAAGAAACCATTAAGACCCTAGTGTCTCCTGTAAGTAATGAATATACTCTTTACAGAATATTAAAAGAATAAACTCAAGAGAAATTTTTCAAACTTCAGATAAAATATTACAATCTATAGCAAAGAACTGCGACAGCCATTATATAAAATATCATGGGTACAGAATAATGCAGTCATAGCGGATTTTAAATAAGGTAAAATTTGGGACTAAAAGAACATTTAGAATAAGAGCATAATATATTGTTAGTGTGTAAAAGTGAGGAAGAGTAATTCTGCTAAAAACACAATAAATGGAAATTAATGTTACGAGAATTGAACAATACTCTTAAATCTTCAGAGGATATATAATCCTCCAAGATATTCTCCATTTCTAGCTGATAAAATAACGAAAAATCTGCTATAAATTTGAATTTTCAGGAACTTCTTATTCAAGACCAGTTTCCGTCATACACAATCAAAACAAGAGACGATTTCATGGGAATTGCGCAAGATGAGTCATTTCGAAACAATTGCCATTTTATACATTGTAAAGATTTGTTTTTTTAGTATTATCAGTGAAATGTGGTTTTTATTAATTTGCTTGCAATATCGTTCAAAATTGCGTTTGTTTACAAAAACAAGATTAAATAGGCAGTTTGTGAAAGATGCAGATTTAATATTTTCTTTGACAGAATGCTATGGCTGCTGAATTTCGACCGAAATTACTTCTCTTATTGTTTTTCTCAGTTTTTTCTCCTTCAATTATGTTTGTCATTTGCTTCATTTGAGAAACTGCAAAACAATAATAACAGACATCATTTATAAAATTTAGAGATCTCGACATGGCAGCTGAGAACTCGAGCAATATGGATTGATTTGTTTGATGTTATCAATATTAAAAATTTAATTGATTTAGATGTCCCGTACAGATTTTATTTGTTAATAATACATCCTATCTTTGAAGGCTATAATGAGCCAGCCTCCACGACCTAAGTATGTTGTCCGAAAAATTCTCTTTTCTTTTCAAATCTGTTGAATACTTAATACAAAATTTTGTCTGCCTACACTGCCGCCCACTTTCCAAGTATTCTTGTATGTATATGCCGGCTTTTACTGTGCTATTTCGAGAGCACGAATGTTGAAATTTTGAACGATTGCTAATAGATTCCTCTTTGTATAAATTAATTTTGGCTTTGTTATAGATGCATTGATTTTAATGAGATAATATTTTATAAATGTCTCTGTGTTGAATCCTGTTTACTTTTTTCGTCATTTATGGATTTTATTCTTTATAAGTATATGTTTTAGAAATTTTTATATAAATGATGTAATTTGATGTGTTAAACTTGTTTGTTCCAGTGTTGATACGTATGGATTTGAATGGCCAAAAGATTTTAATCATGAACAGTACGATGAGTTCATGTCAAAATACGTAACAGTATTAAGTCGGAGGGCCAAAAAATGGGATAGATTATTAAATTCAAAAGAGGGATTTCGTAAAAGCAATAAAGGTTAGTTTACATAATGCATTTTATTTTGATTATTATCCATTAGTATGTATAAATTAATTGGATGTTTTTAGTGCACTAAAAATATTGATTTTTTAAGATACTTGTATTGCTATGTTGTGCGCCATCCATCAGTTCTAAAACATACTATTCAATTTACCGGGGTATTTCATTAAGCAAGGAATTTTTCTGTACCTTTTTGAACTTGCAACATTTGTTTTAAAACGTAATAATTATAAATCAATTGCTATATACGAAAAGTAATTATATCAGTAAAAAGTTTTTGAAAAAAGCAAGTAAACCTCAAAATGATATCACAATTAAGTATATAAGCACTTATGAAAATTATAAAAATACAACTTGCATAGTTGTTAAATCTATTTTTTGGCATTTTTTTTCACTACATTATTTTTTAAGCCCAAAATTTGCTTGCCCAAGGTTCTTTGAGAACTCTTTTCTAACTTCTTTTTTAACTTCCTCGTCCACGTTGTTCTACATTTAACATTTATCCATTTACTATGATCTATATAACATTTATATTTCTTTGTACTATTTGATTTAATTGTCGACTGTGCTACCTTATTTTTCTTTGCACTGGCAGCAGCAAAAAATATTTGATTAAATAATGCAAATGTCTTGATGGAACGTGAAGGTGTCTTTCTCCCCCATTGTGAACGAAAAATATTATTTTATATTTTTACGTCGATAACTGCTCTTACTTAATTTGTTTTGAATTTATTCAAAGTTTTTCTCAGCAAAAATACTTGCGAAAGCTGATCAATATTCGTTTAACAGGAGAAACTATTCTATTAAACAGTGGTCGTTGGAAAGTTTTATTCCCTTAAATTTTTCCAATGTGCAAAAGGAAAGATTAAAAGCTTCATTGCTAGTGATTTTTAAGTGGCTGATTTTAATGTAGAAAGAGCTCAAGTTTTGCAGAGCCCTTCATTGTTATCTGTGGATCCTTGGGGTTCTGCAAAATACAATTTAAGTAATTCTGCTCTAAAGGCATGGTACTATTTTTAGAATTTGATAAAATTCTCCATTTTAAAACCAATGAAAAATCAATGATGTTATTGTGGTTAACTAATCTCACCCCCCTGTTTAGAGCACTATTGCTCTAAAAAATTTTCATCAAAGCCATTGTTTTATACATCAATAGCTTTTGTTTCTTTTTAAATTCCAAAGTTGTGCATAAAATAAGTTTCAAACTGGCAGTTTAGTGTTATGAAAATTACTGCTACCTTAAAACAGAAATTTTAAAATCTCCTAAATTTGTGTTATAATAATTGACATTATAACATAAATTCTGATTGAAATTATTCTTAAATTCAAAAGTTTGTTAAAATCTTGTTGGTGTGTCAACTTTAGGACATCTTATGAATAAAAATTTGTGAGATGAAAATGTCAATGACATTTGATTGAATTTCTTAACACTTTAATTTTTTGACATTATTTATCAGATCATTATGGTATTTTTTGTCTAGAGTTTGAAAGAACAGGTTATTACACAGTCCAGTCACATTAATGTGACCACCTGTCAAAAGCCTGAAAAACCACCTTTCGCAGAGCGGACTGCTGCGAGACGTGCAGGAAGAGAGTCAAATAGGTACCTGAAGGTGATCACTAGCATGTTGAGCCATGCCGACTCCAATGCCGTGGCCAGCTGGGCTAGATTCAGGGTGTCCGCGCATATGGAAAGTCATGGAAAGTCAGGGAAAGTCATGGATTTCAAATATGATCGAAATTGGTCATGGAAAGTCATGGATTTCAGCGAAAAATGTCCAAAAGTCATGGAAACTGACTGTTTATCATGGATTTTAGCGCTCCGGACCGATTGAAATTTTTCCCGCGATCTCGGAAGAACGAAAACACTTCCGCTGTCATTCTACTTCGTTATTGGGTGCAATCTGATTTGTCAATTACAATTTCCAACAAGTTGCATTGTGTTGACCAATCAGATGAATTGTGAGCGGCGAATTTTGTGTAACTGCGCATTAGGGTGGTCACAAAAAATCAATTTTCGAATTTCTTTTGCGGCACCCCCCTAAAATGTGCCAATGGGCTAGAAAATGAGATTTGCAAAGTTTTAGCTTAATTGGATAATATTAACACGTGCCGCAAAGAGGGTAAAGTTAAGAAAAACAGCGATTTTTAGCTAAAAATTGTAGTTTTTACTCTGTAAAACCAAAACTACTGGTCCTAGAAGCTTTATTTTGGTCTCATTTTGTAGGAAAGTTTATTTTCTTTAAGGCTAATCTTATTTAAAGTTTCGAAAAAAATGATTAAATATTTTTCAGAATTTTCACAAGTCAGGCTGCAACGCAAATCCTCGAAATTGCAAGTAACATGGGGAAATTTTTTTTTTCAACTAATCTTTTGAGGCACCCCCCTAAAATGTGCCAATGGACTAGAAAATGAGATTTGCAAAGTTTTAGCTTAATTGGATAATATTAACACGTGCCTCAGAGTGGGTAAAGTTACGAAAAACAGCGATTTTTAGCCAAAAATCGTAGTTTTTCCTCTATAAAACCGAAACTATTCATCTTAGAAACTTTATTTTGGTCTCATTTTGTAGGAAATTTAATTCTCGTTAAGTGCTATCCCATTCATTTTTGCTATCATGTCCAAAGTATTTATTTGGCATTTTTCAGGTTAAATCGTAGAGTATATCAAAAATAAGAAATTTTCATGCAAAAACCTAAAATCATTACAATATTCAATTACATTTATTTGCTTATTGTTGGATTTATTTTGTCAATTAAAAAAGGGGTATTTTCGCACTACTTTAGAAATAAATGAAACAAATTCCTGTGTTAAAATATAGGAGTTAAGAGGTGTTAAGACGGAAAGCAAAGAGTTAAAATGACAATAAAAGCTTTAATGCACCTTTATACTTACACTGTTAAATTATATAACATTATTTTACTACTCTTTACATACAAACTAGCGACAAAACTAGGGATGGACCGGATATCCGGTAACTATCCGGTATCCGGCCTATCCGGCTGATATTTTAAGTATCCGGTACTTCCGGATATCCGATCCGGTTGACCACCCCGGATACGGATATCCGGAAGATTTTTGCAGGATATCCGGCTAAGTATCCGGTATTGATGTGGGGAATATCCGGAATTGATGTGAGGGTTATCCGGTATGATGTGAGGACCTAATTAAATATTTTCTTTTTTATAAAAATCTTAGTTAAAAATTTAATTGTTTGACAAACCTTTTAGATGATGTAATTACTTTTCATCTTTCCTTTTTACCAATTTTTGCTTCTAAAACAAAAATTGTGTTATTCCTCCGACTGTGTACTGGACATGGAAGCATTCTGCATATTTGATTTTTCACAATTGCCAGATAAAATATGATTGTCTTCAGCTTTTCAAAAATATTTTAGTTAAAATATTTAGAAAGAAAAGGCTACAAACCTTCAAGGATTAATGTGCGACAAAAGGTTGAAAAAACTTACGATCATTCGTTAGTTCATAAAAATTAATCGCAGTAGCTTTTAATATAAATTCTCAAATTATTTTATTTATTGAATTCTTTTATTTTTAGTTTTTGTGCTTCTAACAAAAATTGCGATCTATTAACACCCAATGATGTTGTAATTAGATTGATGTTGTTGATTAGATTTTTTTACTTTGCCACTATTATTGCTTTATTATAATTGAAAATAACGTACACTAAATAACCTATCTAACATTGACGAAAGTTTTCTTTTAGATAATGAAAACATCTGTCCCCATGAATCGTCGCAACTTAAAGCCATGCTTTTTTTTTTTTTTTGAAAGAGTTTAAATGTGTGTAAAGAAATTTTGAATTTTGCACTTTGGGGTTTCGTTCTTTCTTTTTGTAATACCTTCCTTTCAGAAAAGATATTTCTCTGCTATTAGAATCTTTTCACATCTGTCACGCCGCTCCGTAACTCCTCGAGAACATGTTGAGCATGACCCTCAATAACATTCAATCGAGTTTCGATAACTCAAAGCTTTATAAACTCAAATATACCTTCATTTCAAAGTTTTCCTTTGGTCCCAAATTCTTGAAAAGACGGTAGGAACTGCTTGTAACTGGAACTATCAATAACTCTAAGCTTTTAGCCGGTCCCTTGAGACTATGAGCTATTGAGACTTGACTGTATTTAAGATGTTAATTTGCATCTTTAGAAAGTGTATTTTGTCTTTTAGAATTTAAGTAAAACTTTAAGTTAATTATTTAGATATAAGTTTATTAATTTATTTTTTAAAGTGAACATGTTTAGAATAATTTTAAATAATAATGATAATATATCGGTCATTTCAGCGAAAATGGTACAAATCAGTCCCGATACTTCAGCATTTTGGGAATTAATTTTAATGTTTACCACCAATTAATTATATTTTTTTTTTATTTGTTCTCCATCTAATTGTGTGTAACCAAGTATTACTTATTTAGGCATAAGCCCATAAGCCATTTATAAAAGACCCCCCCCCCAAAAAAAAAAAAGAAAAAATTCTTTGGCAAAAGAAGGAAAAAATTATCTGCCCCAGCTTCAAATTGCTAGGACTTAAAATGCAATTTAAGATTAAGCTGAAATGCAACAACAAAATCATTTGCAATGCACAGCACAAAAAATGCTTCTGACACCCTTTCTGCTGATTTTTATGTATGTAAACAAAAAAATCTTGGAAAAACACCTATTTATCTTTGTTCCTAGATTTTTTTTGTTTTAAACTGTCTACTCTGTTACAAGCCTTTCAGAAATAAAATAAGCAATCGCATTCAATGTGAGATTTTTTTTTATAAGAACAAGTAATGTATCTGCTTTGATTACTTTGATACATTGAATTATATAATCAGTAACTAAGATAAGCCTAAAATTCTTTGCTGATGATAGTTAGTTTGCACTGTGGGATGTCCACTCTGTTACAGTCGCATTAATAGTGCAAAAAATATTTTTTCGTGAAATTGCAGACAGAATTAGTTTTAGGATACTTAATTCATTTTATACTTGTTCTGTAATTAACTTTTCTTCACGATTAGAAATATATTTTTCAAACCTTTTTTGTCTCCTCTGTTACACAAAGTGGTCGAACTATTCAAAACCCTTAATGAATGACTCATATATACAAGCCATTTACACTTTATTATGCACAAATAAACAGAGAATAATTTTTAAAACAATGAAATTACTTCATTTGATAAACTTAACTCGACAATTTCAGACATGATTTGTACCATTTTGGCTGGAATAACCCATAAATATAACATTTGCATCTCGGAATGTATCTTTATTTTTTCAAAATGAAGTTGAATTTCGAGGTGATCGTTTAAGAATTAGTTTATTAATTTGTTTTTAAAAAAGTGAATATGTTTAGCATGACCCTTAATGTATTTAAAATGATAATTTGCCACTTTTAAGAATGTGTATCTTAATTTTTTGGAACTAAAGTAAAATTTCAAGTTGATTATTTAAGTAAAGTTTACTCATTTGTTTTTTAAAAAGTGAACAACTTTAGAATACCTCTTAAAAGTATATTTAAACTGCTAATTTGAATCTTCAGAAAACATGTTCCTTTGTTTTTTGGAGTTACATAAAATTTTTAACTGATTATTTGAGTTTAACTTTCAGGGTTGCAAAAAACCCGGGTTTTTTTCAAAAAACCCAACCCGGGCGGATTTTATTGGGTTTTTTAGGGTTTTATTGGCTTTTATTGGGTTTATTTAGATTTGTTTCTTTTGGTTGTTGAAAAAGGAAAAGGTGGGGGGGGGGGGGGATTTCTATGTTTAATAAAGAATTAAGAATGCTGATTTTTATTTTGTCTTAATTAATTTAATATGCAATTAATTTGCATTCAAATAATGTAAATAAATCATCATAAAAGACAAAGTAACAAATAACATTTGAAAATTACTTTAAAGGATTAGTTTACACTTTTTTATTATGCCACCACCACCCAAGTTATATCATAGATGAATGTAAAAAAAAAATAATGAAATGTAACGATATTTAGTAATAATTTGTTCTCAATTTTCGTAGTTATTAGGATGAAGATGTAACATTTTAAAATGTATTTTGTAACATTATCTTCTTTCCCCGTAATATTACTCGAGGCCATTGCCAACTGTAAACAAAACAATCGTTGGCCATCGGCAAAAAAGAAATTGTCTTAGTGTTTTATATATACATTTCATAGGTAGACATATAAATTTCAATAGGTAAGGTAACTTTTTTAAATACAATGGATAAAATCTAATATAAAAAATGCTGAATATGAAATAAAACTCACTAATTTTTAAAAACCCAATAAAACCCACTTTTGTGTGGGTTTTATTGGGTTTTTTAGAGTGGGTTTTACCCAAAAAAATCTGGGTGGGTTTTTTTGGGCAGGTGGGTTTTTTGCAACCCTGATAACTTTATTATTATTATTATTATTTAACACACTGGTCCTGTAGCAAATGCACCGAGCTGTGGGTGTATTTGCTACAGTTCTGCTTCAGCCCTGGCTTACTGGGCGGTAACTCATTGCACAACACTGGTCCTGTTTTAATATTTTCTTCTTTAACTTGTATGTTAGAAAAATTACATGCATATTATTCTTTAAAAAAAAGAATTTCAAAGCAAAATTTTGCTTTATATTATTGCAAAATTAGAAATAAGAAAATGTGTTACTTTGTAATGAAGTTTAAATTCATAAAATTCTAATAAAATATGTATCAATTTGAAAAAAAAAAAAAAAAAGTTTATCTGAGCTTAGTTTTTTTTTTCCTTTTTTCTTTCTTTGTTTCTTTCTTTTTTTTTAAATATTGATGAAATATTTAATAACTGTATCATTTACGTAGAAACCTATTGAAATGATATTGAAACAGAAAAGCTTTAAAATTTAAACCAAGAATAATTAAAAGTTTAAACTTTGAGTATATACAGAAATATTTAATTCAATCTTTTAAAGTTTCGTCTATTTTGATAAAAATACATAATTTAGAAAGAAATCACAATATGCTAGTGTTTCATTTCATATGTAGTGCTACTCCTGTACAAATAAAATAGAGGCTTGAAAAAATTAATTTAAATGTATTTAACATGTTCTTAAAGAAATTATGCGAGAAACAACTTTGATTTATTGTTTTGAAGCTGCATTACATAAAAATAAGCGAACATGCAATGTAATTGTAATGCCGGATATCCGCAGGATATCCGACCGGATATCCGGTATCCGGCGTATGACGATCCACCGGATATCCGATATCCGGTATCCGACAAAATCACTATCCGGTCCATCCCTAGACAAAACAGAACTATAGAAATTGCGAATAATTAAAGTTCAAAGTTTTATTGTTGTAGTTATTGCAGCTTTTTTTGTTTTCTGGTTTTGTCATTAGTGTGCGTATGAAATTGGTCTATTGATATCTATTGTTTGATTTACCAAGTTTTATTTGCTCACCTGTATCTATTGCTTACCATTGTAGAGCGTGTTCATTTTTTAAAATGTAACTTAGCCCCTTCATCCTCCAAGCCCTTCATTTATGGCTTGTACTGCTCATTTCATAAGTTATACTCGAAGTTATTTATTTTATCTATGAGTTTCAAGCACATAAATTTATTATATATTCGTAATAATATTGCTGTTTTTTCTCTAAAAAGTCAACGTTATCCGTAGAGTTCATCAAATTTACTAAAAGAACTTATTAATTTACATTTTAATGAGTTATTTTTTTCTAAGCAATTTCGAGGATTTACGCTGCAGCCTGACTTGAAAATTTCTGAAAAATATTCAATCATTTTTTTCGAAACTTTAAATGAAATTGACTTAAAGAAAATGAAATTTCCTACAAAATGAGATCAAAATAAAGCTTTTAGGACGAATAGTTTTGGTTTTGCAGAGGGAAAAACTACGATTTTTGGCTAAAAATCGCTGTTTTTCGTAACTTTACCCACTTTGAGGCACGTGTTAATATTATCCGATTAAGCTAAAGCTTTTCAAATCTCATTTTCTAGTCCATTGGCACATTTTAGGGGGGTGCCTCAAAAGATTAGTTGAAAAAAAAAAATTCCCCGTGTTACTTGCAATTTCGAAAAAAAAATTTCCCCGTGTTACTTGCAATTTCGAGGATTTGCGTTGCAGCCTGACTTGTGAAAATTCTGAAAAATATTTAATAATTTTTTCGAAACTTTAAATAAAATTAGACTTAAAGAAAATAAAATTTCCTACAAAATGAGACCAAAGTAAAGCTTCTAGGATCAGTAGTTTTGGTTTTACAGAGTAAAAACTACAATTTTTGGTTAAAAATCGCCGTTTTTAACTTTACCCTCTTTGCGGCACGTGTTAATATTATCCGATTAAGCTAAAACTTTGCAAATCTGATTTTCTAGCCCATTGGCACATTTTAGGGGGGTGCCGCAAAATATTAGTTGAAAAATTTTTTTCCCCATGTTACTTGTGACCACCCTACTGCGCATGTGCGCGGACTCCGTCATCTGATAAAAAAATGACCTTGAACGACAAAAAGATAGACTCGATGGTTTTTTCCCCGGCATAGGCAGATTTGCCTTTTACATTTGGTCTCCTCCCCCCCTACCCGCTTCGTTTGATTCCTTTTTCTTTTAAAACTTGTTTGAATCTTTTTCTTTCGAGGAGTTTTATGCAAAAGAAAACCAAATTAAAAAACGATGTTGAATTTTAAAGAATCGTGTAGGTAGAGGGGGGGGCAGGAACTCAACGAGTTCCGTTTTGAAGTCAGATTTCGCCTCACTCATATCAGGATCTAAACTTACAGTAAAATTTATGGACAGACAATTCATTGCTACATGAAAGTACGTTTGAGGACAAGCACGGTGGGGAGGAGGGTGTCGGTAGGAAAAGATCGTTTTTTGACCTCAAAAGCGAACGGACTTCTGTTGCTGTGAAACGCAGTCGCCATGTTTGGTCATTTGCTTTGCAAGATAGAATATTAAGTGCATAATTTTCCAAAAACAAAGCAGAGTTCGGTTTTTTTTTTTTTTTTTTTTTTTTTTTTTTTTAGTCATGGAAAATAGTTCGCAAAAGTCAGGGAAAGTCATGGAATTGAAAAGTCCAGGTTGAGCAGATACCCTGTAGATTACGCGGATGAGGATCCATGTAGCGAATAACCCGATAGAGATGGTCCTACACATTCTCGATTCTGCTTGAATCAGGAGAGTTTGCTGGCCAGGGAAGAAGGGTAAACTCATTCTGTTGCTCTTCGAACCACGCACGTACACTGGCAGCTGTATGGCACTTCCCATTGTCCTGCTGGTAGATGCCATCATCCTGAGGAAAAACATTGCACATATAGGGGCGGACATGAAACGCAAAGACAGATCTGTACCTCAGAACCAGACTAACGTAAGTTCATTTTCGTCATTTTTCAGTTGAGGGGAAAAACGATGTATTCGACAATCGTTTTTCCCCTCTACCGAAAATGAACTTACGTTAGTCTGGTTCTGAGGTACAGAGATGCGTACTTGTAGAAATTCACCGTGCCTTCCACAATGTTGAGTGAGCCCAGAGAATGCCAGGAAAACATTTCCCACCCATAATGCTCCCGTCTCCAGCTTGGACCGTTCCGCAATGGTTGAGGGCTTTTGGTTTCAGAGGTTTCATGCCTTATTCACCAACTTCCATCTGCCCGATGGAGCAGAAAATGTGATTCATCAGTAAATTGCACTTGTTGTCACTCAATAAACTTCCAGCTGCCGTACTGGCGTGCAAATTCCAGGGTTTGTCATCGATGGTGGACAGTAGTCAGCATAGCTGCATGAACCAGTCTTGTGCTTTGGGAGCCCAGATGCAGCAAGGTCCACTAAATAGTATGGTAGATGATGTTGGTAGTCCCTTGGTTCATCTGGGGGGTCAGTTGCTCAACGGTAGCCCATCTATCAACCCGAACGCATCTTTGCAGCCGTTGTTCGCCTCTGCCATCTATGGCTCCTGGTGCACCACATTTTCCAGGTCGCTAATTTTTGACAGTCCCATTTTGCCATGCACGGTATACTTTTACCACAATGGCAAGCGAACAGTTCAAATACTCAGATATTTGGGAAATGCTTCCACCCTTATCCCGAAAGCAAATGATCATGCCCTTTTGGACGTTGAATAAATCGCCCCGTTTTTGCATTACGCCAATGATGGAAATGGTTTCCAAAGCCCTCACACACCCATTGTACACCCCCAACTGCATTGTGATACCAAGTGCTTTTTGTGATTGGTAATTTGACTTCGACGTTGAAAGTACGTGGTGGTCACATTAATGTGTCTGGACTGTGTAATTTTTTTTTGTAATTAAGATTTCTGTTTGACAACAATTCAGCCATTATTTTTGATGCATGACATTAAAAAAAATAATTTGATGATTGTTACTTGCAGTATTAATTTTTACTAACTTTAATAGTGTGCAGATTAGAGTTTTGTATTTTTTTTTAGAAAACTTTGGCTTAAGTTACTTGAATTTGTCGTTTGCCTGAACAACACATTTTGACAATTAAGACACAAAAAATCTAATCACCAGTGACACCAATCTTTTATGTCGTGGTTTCAAATCCTGGATGCATTATGATGTTTTGACATTGCCTGACTGGCTCTAGTTTAAGTTGTAAGATTTATTTTTAACAAATTTAATTGTTAAAACTATGGTTTTGTGGTTCCATGCTGCTTAACAAAATTTTGATTGAAATGTTTTTTTTTAGTGAAGAGATATGTGAGGAAAGGTATTCCTGGTGGTCAGAGAGCTGTGGTGAGACTTTATTGTGTTAATTATTAAATATCATACAAATATAATCTTGAGGTTTCTTATTCTTAGATGTCATTCCATTTTCATATATTAATTTAGATATGGTCAATCATTAGTGGTGCTAAGGAAATGAAAGAGCAAGATCCAAATCTGTACTCAACACTATTGAAGACTCCCATGAGACAAGATTTCATCGAAACAATAAACTTAGGTATTATGCTAATTTATAAATTTTAATGGAGTACTAAAAATATCAAGGGCCAATCCAGGGATTTCTGTCTTACTACCTATTTTTGTGAATGTATTATATCAGCATTCTATTATTGTGAAGGTCCCATCATCCCCCCCCCCCCTCTCTTCCATTACACACACAGATTGATTTTTGAGATTTTTGATGGACATTCTAATTTTTGCAAAAGATTTTTTTTCTATTTTTGAAAAGATGCAATGTCATCAACTATTTAAAAGATTTTTTTTTTTTTTTTTGGGGGGGGGGGGGGACCAAGTTACAAAAAATTCCATGTTATTTGATCTCATTAGGTTTTCAATGAAATACTATTCAGAAAATTAGCAGAAAACTGGCAACCAAAAAAGAGATGCTAAAAGATTGCATGAAAATTTTGTGATTTCACTTTAGTGAAAAATGGCAAAAAAATTTTTAAAACACTATGAAAAAGTCATTATTCATGGGCTGCAAATAAAGCTTAGCATTCTGTTTGTTTTGTATACGTTTCGATTCATTAAATCATAGGTTTTTCATTATTTACGACGTTCTTCTATCATAAAGTGTAGGAAGTATGCCTTTTGAAAACAAATAGGTTTAGTTTTTTTTTTTTTTTTTTTTTCAGAAACTAGTTAATTTAAATGTAATTAGATTGTTTTTATGCTTTTTCTGATTCTAAACAGCATAGCTTTTCTTATAATTTGATATTTTAGTTATTATAATGGCAAAATATTATTTATTAAATATTATTGTCATCATTCTGAATGAGTAATGAACTTATTATAAACATGACATAGTTAATTATCAAGTTTTATTGTTATGGAATCTTTTTAATATTTTAACAATTACTAATTAAGAAACAGCTCTAAAATTAATTAGGCGCATATTTTTTAGAATGTGCTATTTGAACTATATATATGGGTACATGAACTGTTTTAAATGAATGTGGAATTGTAATGGGAAGTGCTGTTGCTGGTGGGAAAGGGGGGATTATGGAAAGAATTTTTTTACAAAGTTTCATAACAGTAAAACATATATATTTGGTAATGTCTGCTCCATGTATTTTTTTTTAATAGTTACTAACTGTCTATGTGATGAAAAATTGTTTTATTTTTAGATATTCCTCGAACATTTCCTGATAATATTTACTTTAAATGCTCTTCAAGTGATTCAAAACAACAACCATTAAAAAATGTATTGTTGGCATTTGCTCATCAAAATCCTATGATTGGGTACTGTCAGGTATGTAAATGTTTTTACTCAATTGGAATGATAATGACTGACAGTATGATTATTATACTTTTGTTATTATAATCTCTTAGGCAGTATAATTATTTCTCTTTCTTTGTGCACAAAACATTCGAGAAGTTGGTCACAAAAAATCACTTGATTTTTTGATCAGAATTTGATTTTTCACTTTGTGAGGGCAAGTGAGTGCTAGGCATACCCCCCCCCTCCCCTCCCTCCCTCAAAACTGTAAAAGTTATCTTAGGTGAAACTTTTTGTTTTAAGTGCACTTAAGCAGAATATGTTTTAAAATTGTTTGTCATAAACTTATCTGTGTAAGTGAATAGTTTGAACAAATTAAATTTTTCTTTATTTTGTGTAATTTTTTTTTCTGTTATTTTTTAAATTATTTATTTATTTTGAAATTTATCGACTGCAAGAGAATATAAAGGTATGCTTTGAAAGCATTATTTTAGTTCATTGTAGCAGCCATGAAAGTTGTCAAAATCTTTTTAATAAATATTATATTATGTGTTATGCAGTTGAATTGAAAAAGAAAAAAAAAACTCATTACTGCAAATAATAAAGCTATGCCTTCTCCATTTAGGGACTGAATTTCATTGCTGGAATTATGCTACTTGTCACTGATAGTGAGGACATGACCTTCTGGCTGCTGCAAAGTCTTAAAGAAAAGATTTTGCCCGATTATTATACCAAAGAAATGACTGGGCTTTTGACTGACATTGGAGTCCTGGAAGAGTTGATTAAGTTAGTAAAATTTTGCTAGGGTTACAAAATTTTCACTTTAGTTTGTTTTTACATGTATTTTTTGCCATGGTTTTGAAGATGCTTTTTCTACACTTTCCTAACATATTTTTGTGCAGCGAATTGGAGTTAAGACAAAGGAATGACTTAAGAACAGGAGTTATACTTTAACCTTGACTAATAGATCAGGGGTCAATCTAGAGAGAAATTAGGTCCGTTAAAGGACCCTTCACAAAATTGAAGTCACTCAAAAAGGGATCCTTCACAAAATTGAGTCACTCAAAAAGGGACCCTTCACAAAATTTAGTTTCCCAAAAAGGGATCCTTCACAAAATTCAGTCACTCAAAAATGGACCTTTCATAAAAATCTCACACTCGAAAATGGACTCTTCACAGAAATCAGAGTTTAAAGAACGATCGGGAATATTTCTTGCCGTAACTATTTTTCACAAAATTATGCATTAGTTTTCCCAAAATTTCAAACAATTTTTCACAAAATTCCAAAAACAGGATCTTGGTCAAAATATCCTGGATTGACCCCTGTAGATGATAGCACCACCTGTCCTCTCCACAATTAAGGCAATTAACAGAAGGGAAATTTTCGGGAACCAGAGTAACTGCTAGCAAACAACCGCAGAAGTTAACCAATATCATCTCTCGTCCCAAACCACATGAAAGTTTCTTCTACCATTTGCACTACTTATCTCCTAGCTTTTAGTTTTGGCACTTACATCCCCTTTTCTTCTAGGTGCTCCAAATTATCTTACTAATGAAGTTTCGCAGCGGGAGAGATTTTCATTACAATTCAGTCCTGCTTATTAAAAATCTGATTTTTATGTTTTCATGCATTCATTATTAGAATTTGAAAATTTGATACCCTTTATTTGGCCTCACTTAGGTTTTCCTTAATTATTATTATTTTTCTTTTTCTTTTCTAAATTTTAATTGTTTAAAAGGTCTTTTGAAAGTATTTAGAAATTAGCTGAGTAAGAAAGAGATCATGTTTCAAACTTAATAAGAAACACTGCAAAAAGTTTTTTTTTTTTTTTACTTTTGTCTGAACTTCTTGTCTGTTTCTAATACCATCAATTTTTTTTGTTTCGTCAATGGTCCGGTTGAATTAGTCCAAGCAAAAAGTTTTCCTCCATGTGGTATGGAAAATTTGTGGAAAGCCTAGCTTTGTTCAGCATATTGAAAATTTGAACATTTTTCTCTTTTCTTTCTTTCTATTTTTTTTATTACTGACCCTGTAATATTGTGCTTATGAGGTATATCTTTAGACTTTTCTATGAGTTATAAATGAAGATGGTTGAAACTTATAGTAATACCAGAATGTTGTATTATTCTGAAATATAGCTTATTCTGCTTCATATTTTAATAAAATAAATGCTGCTGGAACATCAATATTCGACTGTTTCTAAGAATGTAGTGGCAATTCTGAAGGACTCTTTATCTACTCTGGAACTTGCATATTTGAAAATTTTCTCGACTGAAAATTTACCTGCTTGTTCTTATTCTGATTGATTGAACAAGTATTCTGATAATTGCATACTTACACAGTGGTATATCTACCATTTTGAAAATTATTTTAGGGGCTTCAAAGGGAACCCCAAAAAGTACATCAAAATATTCTACCTCATGTTCCCTAAGGGGCCCCAAAAATGTTTTGCAACTGGCTTTTAAATCTGTAAATTTGTCATTGAACTCACAGCTCTTATGCATTTAAACTTTTAAAAGTAGCATTTTCTTGCACTAAATATGTTATTTTTCAAAAAAACATAAATTACAAAAATTTATTATAATTCTCGGATACCTGAGACAGAAACCATAGTTGGGATATGTGCTAAAAGAGATGGAGAAAAATAATATGCTCTTAAGTATTTTGTTTTGTTTTCGATTTTCAAGTGGGAGCCCATAAACTACAATGTATTAATTTTGCTTGCAAGTTACCATCATGTATACATACTCATCTCTGTTGATCCTGTGAAATTTTTTTGTATTAGGCCTCGTCTTTAGTGTTAAAAGTTTGTGTAATGATTTTTTTTAATATAAATTATTTCTACTAAAGCAAGAACCTTCCAACTTAGTGTCTTTTAATCATACTCAAATGTTTTCCTTTATAAATTGGTTAACATCAAAATAATGTTTCACATTAAGATTTACTTATTATATTTATTTTTCCAGTGTTTGCTTGTATCTCATAGAAAAATACTTATCCTAACATTTTCTAGAGAAAAAGTTCCGCAAGTTCATGAAAGAATGGTACAGACTGGAGTTTCTTGGTCTATGTATGTCAGCAAATGGTTTATTTGTTTATTTGCTGAAGTTTTACCTATTGAAGTAAGTTTTATTTTCATTTCATTTTATTTGGAATGGTATATTGAAGATAATGTGTAACAAGAAGTCTAACTTCATTATCACAAATTGCAGAAGAACTCCGAATATTTTCATTTTAGCATTCAATTGGAAACAATTTATTTTTCTGATGAAAATCTCATCAAAACTCATTTTTGGTTTTTGCTACACATTAATTTTGCACTTTTACTACAGTGGTTGTTTTTATTTACCATTAGTCATTTTTATGGTTCCTTTAGTTTTAAACAATAAATATGGCTCAACAATGTATTTGGGTTAATGTAAAATATAATTGACTTGATGGAAGCATTAAATACAATGCACGCAAGACATATGTATCACATGACAATAAACACAGGAATCAGAAAATGATTGGGATTCAATTATATTAAATAAATGCCATGTGATTAAGCATTTAAACTATTTTAAAAAAAGAAAATTAGTAGGGTAGACCTGGGCAGGTTTGAGCAGATTTTTTCAGTGAATTTTCTAATTTTTATGTTTCATTTTGGGAAATTTTTGACATTATGGTCTTATAAAGCAGTTGAAGTTTGTGCATTCAGTTTTTCTCCTGCAAGCCCCAAACCCAGGGCAAGTTTACACATCAAGCGGGGCACGTTGTTAGTGGTACCAAGGAGTGAGGAAAGTGAATACTGACAAAAAATGAAATGTTTTATTCATAACTTGAACATAGATATTTTGATTGAACAATGAACATGGAATCATGGGGGTTTCCCCTTAAAAAGCTTAAAAGATCATAAAAACCAATTTTTTCCCAGTGGTTTGTTTTAATATTTCTACTTATTTTTCTACTTATTATTTTACTTTTATTATTCGTAAACCAGAGTATAAGACTCATTCCTACGTGCCCCATGCCCCAAAAAATGTACACATGGTAACTTTTTTTAATAGTGGAAGAATCACATGATACATATAGTTACAGTCGCTTTGCAGATCTTCAATGCAGAAAGTGTTTTGACCTAGTCTCACTTACAGAATGGCATTTTTCATTATTTTGACATTTGAATTAGTTCTATTAATTTTTTTAGCATAATGTCTTACCATCTGTAAAATATAGGTCATTTATTATGCGCAGAGTAGTCTGTAAAAGTAAAGCCGAGAAGGCATAAAGACATAACTATGATTGTAAGCTACAAGAGACAAATCTCTTACTCAATTAAACTATAAATTATTATTTGCAAAATTAAATAGCCTGAAAATACCAGAAAGGTTTGACACAGTATAGTTAAAAAAAGCTCCAGGATCATGTTAACACAGTAAGAACTTGCGTAAACGTGCCCCATTGTTGATGCGTAAACCCATCGCCTTGTTTGGATTTATTTTTAATGTGCAACGAAATTTAATAAAAAATATTTCATACGAGTACTGTTCTCGAACAAGAATAAAGTGCTGCTAATATTCATATATTTGTTTATTGTTATCCAAGCTTTCTTAGTTCACAATAAGCTTCAATAAGTTAAACACCATATTTATTCAAGTTGGCAGAAAACAGGTTATCCTTCTCAAATGCTATGCCAAAGCTCAACGAAATCTAAAAACTTTTGAGAGTACTTTCTAGGGATTAACATCAATCTGCCATAACTGGTGACACATCAATTCTGACACGTTTCGAAAAGAGGGCATTGCTTAAACGTCCCCCTTGCGTAAAGCCCCTTCTATCCTATTCCTATTTTATGTGTCACAATTTTTGCATTCAATTATTTCCTCAAACAATGCATTATTGTTTGTTGCTTTTGATTCATTATATTGTTCTTAGAAGTTCTACAACTTCAATCAAAATATTTATTTTTAGAAGTGCTGTATTCTACCTCGTTGAGAGTTTTTAAATTTTTTTTGCAAATTTATTTTTATGAAATTTAAAAACTATAGCATAATTTTCTTTAATATCTTCTTATTTTCAGACTGTTCTACGCATATGGGACTGCTTGTTTTATGAAGGATCAAAAGTATTGCTCCGTGTTGCTGTTACTCTTGTTATAAAAAATAAAGATAAAATATTAGCTGCCAAAAATTTTGTTGAAATAACTGAAGTCTTTAAATCTCTTCCACAAAGTGCTACTGTCACTGAATGCCATACTTTCATGCAGGTTAGTTTGTTTTTATTTTTCCTTTCACAAATAATCTTTATTATATTACTTCTAACAGCTAGCTAATTAAAATAGTAGTTTTGAAAAGTATGTCCTGTTTATGCTCATATTTAATAAATTGTTTTATTATGTAAAAAGATATGCGTGTGTTTTATTTAAGTTTTAGGTGGAATAAAGTACATTCATCTAATCTAATAATTTCAAAAAGGGTACAAACTAATACTATAGTATAAAGCAGTGAGTAACCGCCCCTAAGCAAGGGCTAAGGCAGGAACATGCAATACACCGCCAACTCGGCCATTTCAATCCACGGACTGCAGTTTCGTGCTTATTGTGCAGTGTGCACTCATCAGCATGAAATACGAAAGTAGCCAAGTTGGAGGCAAAAATCCTTATAGAGTAAAGAGAGCCAAAAAAAAACTGGTAGCTAATGTGAAAGTAAAATACCAGTGAGCGACTGCACTTGGTACGGTACAACTCGTAAATTTTAAGGCAGAGCTCAGGTATAAAGCAGTGAGGCGTTTACTGTAGTTGTACTGCACCAAGTGGGGTCGCTCGCTGGTATTCTAATTTCACATTAGCTACCAGTTTTTTTGTCTCTCTTTGCTCTATAAGAGGATTTTTGCCTCTAACTCGTTTACTTTTGTGTTCCATGCCGATGAGTGCGCAATAAGCACAGTCCATGGATCAAAATGAACAAGTTGGCGGTGTATTGCATAATACTATAGTCTTATTTCTTTAGTTTCAATCCTAACCAATCCGGAAAAGTTATAAATTTTCATATGAAAAATTTAAGACTTGTCCCAAAAGCTTCATTTCCCTTAAAAATGGCCAAAAAGTATTCAAACGCTCTGTATTTGATAGGAGAAAATGACATTTTGGCAGCATTTAAAATGTTTCTGATATTTTTTCATTTGAAAATAACTGCATAAGAGGAATCAAGTGCAAGTCTAAACAAAAAATGGCAGTTCTACATGTTTTGATGCTTTGGAATATAAGCAGTTAGTGCACGGAAAAAGGTGGAGGTAGAGCAAGATTTCTTTTTTTTTTTAAATATGTTTTGTATTATTATTTTAACCTCATAAATGCTTAAATGGCTTTCTCTAAGCGAATTTTGACATGTCCTCGAAAATGGGAGCTTTTGACCAGCACAGACTCGCTTCTTCTAATTTAAAGCTCCATTTCAATTTATATGAAATTATAACCAGGGGTGATTGTGATCCGGTATTTTACCAGATTTCCGGTATTTTCATGGTCGATTCTGGTATTTGCATGTTCAAAAATACCGGAAATAAAATACTTTTAATTATGCTTTTTTCTTCCCACTCTTCGTTATTTTTTTGATTTTTCGAATTTTCGGTGATTATACCGATAAGTACTAATAATATTAATCGAATAGAAATGTTAAGATGTCATGAAGAAAATAATGAAATGTTAACATCATACTGTTTTGATTAGGAGATTTATAGGTACTGCATCTAGATAAATTCTTTTCTATATTTTCAGTAACAAATGCAACTTTCATTACTTTATAAAGATTTTCACACAACAAACAGTAATTTTGTTAGACTTTTACTTTCTCCTTAAAATATTTTTCTGAGATAATTTGTACAACACCAGGGCAAAAGTAACTGTATTAATCATTTACAATTTAATTAAATGCATGCACAATATTTTAATGTGACTAAAAACTATTTGAAACTATTCGAATATATGAAATGTGTCTTGTTTGTTTATGAAAGGCAACTAAATATAAAATATGTATATAATTATAAAATTAGGTGTGCTTAAATAATAGGAGCCTTGGTTTGAAAAAAAGGCCCCCCTCCCCACACACATTTTCTCTTTAAAGCTTTCAGGTATTTTTTCATGAACTCACAATCACCCGTGATTATAACATGAGAAAAAGGTTGAAACATACACTTAATTTGCCCATTTTTTCTTTCTTTTAACTTGTAGATCGAGCAACACTCAAGAAATTACTCTTGAAATTGTATACATTAAGTGCTTATTATTATTATTATTATTATTATTATTTTAATAATAATATTCCAATGTGCTTTAATAATTACAGGCTATATTCAGATTACCTGGTTCTTTTCCAAAAGCCCACATTTTAAAACTGCGTGAGTACTGTCGTCAACTCGTTGAAAAAGAGCAAGAACACACAAAAATACTGCAGCAACAACAACGACAGAAGCAGGCGGAGGAGAAGCAGGCCCGAGAAGCCGCCCTGGAGTTGAAGAGGCAGAATGAAGAAAAAGAAGCCGCATTGTTAGCCGAACAGGAAAAGCTGAAGCAGGAGGAGTTGGCCGAGGAGGAAAACAAAGAAAATAGCTTTGGCATGGAAGGTGGTGCTTCAAAAATGCCTACAAGTAATAATATCTCTCCATCTGAAGCTATGCCCAGCGTGAACGGAGATGTGAAGGTGACTGTTGTTGTCGACCAGCACACGAATGAAGATAGTCAATCATCCGATTCTGTTCAGAATCCAAAGGAATCTGTGATAGCTTCTCTCAGCTTCGATTCGCCGAAGCAAGTGGCTAACGGGAAACAAGCTCACTATTCAGAAAAGGTATCCGAGTCACCAAGTAATAATCCTGAACCTCACAATTAATCGGGTTCATAGTATTAGTACAAGATAGCAATAACTGTGTAGCGTCATAGCCTGCAATACGACTTAGAGCGTCACATCAGCTTAGGCTCGTAATTGGATTGCCTTACGATTTTTTCTTAGTGTTGAATTTTGGGACTTTTGCACTTTACGTGTTTGTTGATCTTGAGAATAGTTTGTTATTGTTGAGCCAGAAAATACTTATGTATTTTAGTACATATGCAAAGCATCTCTTTCACCTTCCATCACATCATTGTATATATAAATCTTTACGATAGCTGCAAGTAATTTTGAATGAGTCCTTGTGCATATATTTCACATTTCCTGCCAAAGCTTTATTATAGAGTGACTTGTGAATTATTTCTTGTTGATTGTTGATAGTCTCTACTTAAATGTGAGTGTCAAATAAATGCTAGGCCTCATTATATTTTTAAAATTTGTTGCACATGACATAGTCTTTCATCTAATTAATGCCGTGAGCTCTCATGGCATTATTGTTACTTATGTGTTAACAACCGGGCTTATTTTGATTTTAGTCATAAAAGTGGATTTAAGAGGTTTATTTGTACATTGGAAGTAATATTCCAATGTTTCAGTCATTATAAGCACATTCGCAAAAACCTATTTAACCTTTAGGAACCGGGCGGTACACATGTTGTACCATAAGTCTTTTTTCATTAGAGGACGGGGCTGAAATTTTCACTCGAACCCTTTGGAGTGGGGATTTTTTCAAGGTTTCCTTCATCTGGTACGACAGTTTATACCTTCTCTTTTCAATGGAAAAGAAATCAGTGGTTCAACTGTCGTACTACCTGGGTCGAAAGAAAAATTTCAACATGAACAGCCCGGATCCAAAAGGTTAAGTATTTTTGCTATTTTGTGATGAAATATAAAAAGGTAAATAAAGAACACAGAAAGTCATTAATAAAAAGTGATATTTTTTATCGATATTGTAAACTATATCATATTCCAAAGTTTTTTATTATGTAAACCATGCTCTTAAGGCAGATTTAACTAGCAGGACTGCTAAAGCACCAAATGTGAATTATCATTTCAAGACCAAAGACTTTTTTCCTGAAGTTTTGCCAAAAATTTACAAAATGATAAGTCATATCAAAAAACTAATATTAATGTATTTATTTTTATTCTATCATATTGTATTTATTATTACAAAATCTATTTTAAATTGATTTCAATTTTAAAGCATGTTTGCTCTTGAAGATTTGATTTAGGTAAAATATCAATAAAAAAACATGAAGAATTAGAACCAATATATATATATATATATTGTATGCAAAGAAACTTGAAAATGTGATTTAAATAAATTATATATTTTTCAAGCATAACCATCAGTGTTATTTATATATGCGTTTATAATACTATCATAAAAATTAAACAAATCCTAACAACTTAGTTGTTTACCGTTGTAATTATGAATGGCTGTAAATTTTAATGATTATACCATTAGTTAATGGTAGTGATATGATTGTAAATGAGAGTACAAATACAAGCAATGGTTCAAACAAATTGAGAATCATGTATGATAGTACATGTATCAAACAAGAAGTTCTCAAATGAATATATACAGCAGTAATTTATTGTAAAAAGAATGAAGTCACTGACTTCATGATATGTCAGCAAAATATTTGTATCCTAGTCTATTAAACTGTCTAGAAGATTTTAAAAGTTGTTCTGTGAGTATGGTAAGATGTTGAAATTTCAATGAGCATTTTTTTCGAAACCTAAAGTTTCTTTTATAACCATGGCTGTGTTCAGTGGTGGTTGTAAAACAATTTTTATTGTGGTGGTCTTAAAGAAAATCCATTCTTCGAACATTTTGGTTGGTTTTACAAAATGCAAGAAAATAGATTTTACTTTCTCATAATGTCTGAGTGGAAAAATGAATGTATTCAGTTTTACTGTTAAAACAAAGTATAAGTTTGTTAAAGTATCAAACCTCAGTACATGATTGTTCACTAATAAGTTTTGACTTATCCTGACCAGTGCCCAGTCTAAATATATTTTTATTTCCTCTTATTAAACTAAAGCTGGTTTTTTTTTTTTTTTTTTGAAATGCCCATTTTAGAACTTATCTATTTTATTTGAATGAAATAGAAGTTAAATATCTAAGCTCATTATTTTAATGATTTCAAAACAGTAAAATAATGCCCACAATATTTTATTAATAACAGGCATAGTTGTAAAATAATAATAAACATTTTACCCATAGATTTTTGAAGGAAATATACAAAACAGTCTTTGCAATAAATGTTATTTTAATTAAGTAAAATTATGGGTTTTTTTTTAAATCTGAATGCATATTTGCAGCTATGTATCATGCATTTGGATATCTCACGTTTTATGCATCCAATAAAGCTAATAAAGACTTTGAAATCAATTTGTCTTGAAAAAGCAAATTGCGTGCTAAATTTCTTTTGTTTTTTCTTTATAAAATTGTCCTAGCATGAGACTAAAATTTTTTTTCAAAAAGCATTGTTAAAATATTACACAATGAATTTCTATTCAGCAAATTTTTAATTAACTTAATGTAAACTAAATTTAGTGTCTTAACATTTTTCGAAAATTTTTTTTTAGTGGAGTAGAGTTTTCAAAATAGTATGAAGAGGAGATTTAAAAAAAAAAAAAGTTTATGTTAATTACATACAAAAACACATCAGTTAAATTTTGTGAAAAGGTGAATTTGGTTATGAGACACAGTTGTCTCATAAATAGTGTCATGTTAATTTACTGCTTTAAAATATTGCTCACTTTTATTGCTTCCATTTTGCAAAATTTTGTTTTCACTTTGTTAATACTGAGATGGATTTGTTAAAGTTTTTGTTGAATAATGCTCAATTTTTTTTTCCTAAATTGCTTCAACATGTTTCTGTTTTGATATCAATGTGTATTAAAACCCCTTATGAGGTACAACTATTTCTGAAGTTTTAATTTGTTTCTTTGGCATCTGTGCACTTTTCATTCTTTAATATGCTGATGCTTTTCTACACATGACGTTATGTGTATTTTCTGCTTAGTTTTTTAAATATACTAAATTTTAATGGCAGCAAAAATTATGCAGTGGCGACACATATGTGCCATATCAAATGCAATTGGGCTTGTTTAAATTAGGATTTAGTTATTTTTTTATACTCAAACATATTCTCTATGTATTCTTAGTTCCAATATTACGCTTCCCCCCCCCCCCCCCAATTTATGCTCATTTGTTCCACATCCTCGTTTGTGACCAGGTGAAAAACAAATATTGATATATTGGGATGTATGAATGGGTGCCATGGAGTGTCCACTGTATCAAATCGTTGTTATTAATTTTAAAAATAAGTAATAGTTATTCATCAAAGTCTCATCCAGATACAGATATTTTATTTTAATTAAAAAGAAAATAAAAATATACAAAATGACATTTTGCTTCATTAAAGTCCTTGTTACATTAAACAAATAAGTGATAACCCTGTTTCTCCACACTTCCCTTTTTTTCTGCAATATCACACAAATGTTTAAGTTTCTATCTCTTATTATGTACCCATTTACATCTAAATAAATCAATATATGCATATAATAAGTATAAATAGAGACATAATACAGACAAATAATTACGGTGCTGTGAGAAAATTGCTGAAAGAGTGCCACCTGGTATGATATACATAATGCTCTTCTTGATCCTATCTTTTTAATGTCAAATTTTAAGTAATATAAAGCAAAGAATAAAAAAAACTTGTATATTATTCTTTTAGTATAGTAAAATGGATTTCCGTAAAATAACAATTTTGATGCAGTAAAAAAGATACATTGATTGTTTTGATTAATTTTTGGTGTAATTGATTGTTGACAGATTCAAGAATTTATAATTTTGAAATTGTATGATTGGACAAGAACAAAGAGCTGTTACTAATAATAGAAATGTAATAATAAAAAATGAAATTTTTTTAACATAGCAATTGTACTACCAACACATGGAAAAGGCCAAAATCATCAGTATCATGAATTAAAAGTTCAAACGTTGTTAAGATCTGTATGAAAACTAATTTGCGAATATTTATAACATTTCCTTAAACTTTTTTTTTTTTTTTTTTCTGCTTTTGTGGCAGAGAATCACAGCAGTAGAAAGACTGAAATGTGAAAAAATCATGGGTAAATATTTATGCAAAACACTTCAACTTTGTGGTTATGCAAAATTTGTAGCAAATGTTTAATACTTGTACTTTAAATGTCATTTTTCTAGTTTTCTGAATTAACGGAATTAATGTTTTTTGGTAAAATTTTACGCAAAAAATATCTTTAAAAGGTTACTAAAAATCAAACATATCATGGAAAAATGAAAAACTACAAAATGATAAAAATCTTTTCTTTCTTTTTTATTAAGTGTCCACGTTTTTCAAAATGGCTTCTGTTCCACACTTTTCCAAAAAAAAAAAAAAAAATTAATTCCCTGCTTTATGACAAGGGACAGTTTGGTACATTTATATAACATGCACCAAGGGTTGTAAACCTATTAAAAATTCTTATAATTTAATATGTACCATTAAGATATATCCTATTATGAGTCATTTGGTGTGTAAAAAATGTCTTTTGTGAATCAAAACATAGTACTGCAAACTTTCAAGCATCAATTAAACAGTTTTCAAAGTATGCTAGCATATCTCACAATCATGCTTACAATCTTAAACTCATGACAAACTTTAGTTCATTTTTTGTAAAATTGTTGGGGCTTTTCTTTTACTATTGTGTGAGTATAAAATTACATTTTGGAACATAAAAACAAAAATTTTTATTTTTATTTAAAGATGTATTATTCCATATAAAGTTCTTACTTCTTGAAGTTATTAATTTAATACGTTATTTTTACAATACATGAGGAGAATTTACCGCATATGCTGTAATTTTAATCTAGAAGAAATTCTATCAAAATATGAAGTAATAGATGTTTAATATTCTAATTAAACTATCATAAACTCAAAAGCAATAAATGAATAATCAAACAAAAGTTATGATAGTGCCAAAGGCTATTTGTCATCATAGCTTCTTTTAAGGCTGCATGTATGTGATTTGTCCTTTACTGTGTATAAAATAATCATACTGCCAGTTTCTTGTGTATTATAATTTCTGTATTGTCTTTAAATGTAATGTGTGTATCATCAATTACTTATAGTCTGTTTAACTTGTCTTTGTACATTTGTTTATAAATGTGATTGACCAAATATTTGTTATAAGAGATATGTTTGTGTATTTGGTAACTATGAGTTTGGTTCTGTGTTTGGAAATATGTTTCTGTCATATCAAATGGCCAACTATTTTGCACTCCATGTACAAAAAGAAAGAAGGAAATAAAAGATTGTATTTTGTTTTTATGAAGCATTAAACTTTTAGGAATTGTTTATATGATTTAGGTCATTAAAAAAATAATTAAGTGACAGAACAGAGGGCAGCTTCATCAGCTATGCAATTATTATATTAGTTTTTAAGAGTATTACTATTTAGTATAGCTGTTGTAAATTTTTTGTTAATAAAGAACCAACCTCATTGAAAGCAAAAATGATTCTTCAGCTACAAAATTTTCAAGTCCATATTTTTATGTGAAAAGTCATGATTGGGTAGGTTTCTTTTGGTTTTAAAATATATGAAGAGTCATAAATGTTTAAATATGTGTAAGCTGATATAATTACAACATTCAAATGGGTTTTTAATTTTAAAATCTATTTTTAAACTAATATTGAAGTTTAAAAAAGTTTATTTTGTCGTCTTGTGAAAGCAGATTGTTTTTAAAATAGAACTTAAGATTTCTTTTGGGAAAAAATTTTGCATGGCAAATACGTTTTAAACTGATATTCAAAGATACGTGACAGTTTAAATACTCATTAAAGTAGTGTCATAGAATTAGCAATAAAATATTGATATAAGGATAAGAAGATATATGAAATAATAATGCTAGTTTAAGGTAAATGTCATTTCATTTGTTGTGTTCCTAGCAATCTCAAAAACTGTGTAACACTGTTATTAACACTTACCTAAATAATTTTTATCGCTTTCATTCAAAAATTTAAGCCAGATTTTAAAAGTAATTTGTGTAAAAAGATAAGAAACTAACTCTGACATAGAAGGAAATTGCTGTGTTTAAATTTAAAAAAAAATGTTAATCTATTGACAAAACTTAGTAAAATAATGTTTCTGTCAAAGAAATATTTTTTATGAAATCATTATTGATTGAACTTTTTTAAATTGTACTCTTTTCTTTACTTTGACATGTTTAAGAACAACTGCATTAACATCTAAAAGTGAATTTAGGGTCATGCTGCAATTGGGAAAGTGAAAATTATTAATTCCAGAACAAAATCGACACAAATAAACAATTTATCATTGTTTTTATTTAAAGGTTTTTATATTTTTTCCTAGTAGTTTTTTTTTTTTTTCCTTTTTTTTTGTATGCATTAAATTGGGCAGAGTTTTAATACTAATGTGGCTCCCTTGTAAACTACTCTTTCTCTTTTTTGACAAGTTTCATGCATGTTATAAGAAATTTTTTTTATTGTATAACTTTTTATTTATAGCTAAAACTTTGAAGTGTAATTTAAAATTTTCAAAAGGTTAAATTTTGTATTTAATGTCATGATTAACATATCGATTCATATATACTAAATTTTGAAATTTATATGAAATATCTTTTTTTCAGCACTTCTCTAACTTTTTATATGACTTAAAAAAAAGTGCAAGAAACTAACGTTTATACTTTAATTAGATCTTCTAACATGAGACATTTTTTAAAGTAAAGCTAAAATATTAAACTTTTTTTTTTAAATGCTTTTAATTTAGTCATAAATTTTAAGCATTTTAGATTGATCTGTAATAAGAAAGGGGGGGGGGACTTCAAAATTCACAGAAATATGTTTTTTCTTCCTATAATTTTAAGATAAGCATTTGCTAAAGTATTACATGAACATTTTTTACCATTAAATTTTGATTGATAGTTAAAATTCTATTGGTATTTAAAAATGTTTTTTGTTTGCTTTTTATATCACTGATGTGTTATGAAATTTGTTGCTAGCAATCCTTTTAAATCATTTTTTACCTTATTCTTTGCACTAAACATTTAAGTACTATAAAATTAGAAAATTGTTTATTCATTTTGATCCCTCAATTTGAAGATGTTTTCAAGTTACCTGCATAATTTCATTAAAATACATACCTTCATCATTTATTTTCTAGTACACCTAATTTTGTTCAAAAAAATGCTAATCTGTTTTTTAAACTTGTGATGTTGTCCAGCTTAAAATACTTTTCAATGTAAATGCTCAATTTTAATTGCTATCATATTTAACTCAGGGGTGATTGTGTTCCAGTATTTTACCAAATTTCCGGTATTTTCATGATCGATTCTGGTATTTTCATGTTCCAAAATACCGGAGATAAAATATTTTTAATTATGCTTTTATCTTCCCACCTCCAGATTTTTTTTTTCTTTTTTGAATTGTCGATGATTATACCGATAATTATTAATAATATTCATCAAATAGAAATGTTAAGATGAAAATTCTAATTGCTTTTTTACCTTACTAAATTATTTTATTTGCATCCGATATGAGAATCAAATTTTTCTCACTTTTGAACTTTTGATGCTTATTACCCTTAGCTAGGAGACAAATGAATGAAATACAACAAAATGTAACAAATGCAACTTTCATTATTTTATAAATGCTTTCGCACAACAAACAGTTAGACTTTTGCTTTCTCCTTAAAATATTTTTTTTGGAGATAATTGCTCATCACCAGCTCAAAAGTAACTTTATTACTCATTCACAATTTAATTAAATGCAAGTACAATATTTTGACTAAAAACTACTTGAATATATAAAATGTGTTAGTTTATGAAAAGAAATTAATTATTATGTATGTATAATTATAAAATTAGATGTGCTTAAGTAATAGGGGCCTTGGTTTTAAAAAAACACTCCCCCCCCCCCCCACTTTAAAACTCTCAGGTATTTTTTTATGAACTCACAATCACCCCTGATTTCACTGTTACATGTTTCTTTTTTTTTTTTTCTTGAAATAAAGTAAAAGCATTTCTCTGTTATAGAAAGTCACTCATTTTCATAATTTTAATATTTTTTTTTTTTGAATTAAACTGTTCAGTTTTATTCAGATGACATTTCATTGTTAATAGTTTGAAAATGGGATGTTTCCATCAGCTTTTGTAATTGAAGGGATTGGGAGATGAAGGGGTTATGTGACAAAGCAGAAATCAGTTTTATTATTGTAGTTGCTTCAGCTTTTTTGTCTTCTGGTTCTGTCGTTAGTGTGCGCATGAAATTGGTCTAATGACATCTACTTTTTGATGTAAGTTTTATTTGCTTACCTGTATCCATTGCTTACCATTGTTCAGAGTATTTATTTTTTTAAATGTAACATAACCCCTCCATCCTCCAAACCCTTCAATTGTACTTTTTTTTTTTTGAATTAAGTTGAAAATTGATGATTTATTTATAATTGTTTTTAGAATTGTTCAGTTTTATTTAGATAACATTTTATAGTTAATAGTTTTAAAATGTGATGTTTGCTTCATAAACTCATTTTTACAGGGAAATCTTAAAGTGTTAAACACTAGTTTAAAATATTCATCAATTATTTTTTAAAAATTGACATTGACATTTTATAAATTAAATTTGTTTCAAACTAATTTTAATTTACAATTTTAAACCTCAAAGTTCTTCCAGTGGTTTTATTTAGGCGCTTCGTGTTTAATGAAATTTCACATTTATTAATTGTGCTGTAAATAGTTTGAAACACATAATCTCCTTTTAATCTGTATGTGATTTTATAAATGCTTTGTGGAAGTCTTGATTTGTATGTCATTCTTTTAGAAAAACATTACAATTTTGATGTATCTGTGTTTATATCAAGTTCAGTAGGAAATATTTTTTGTAAAATCTTCTCGTGATTCATATCATTATACCTTTCAAATCATTGGTATTTACTGCAAACTATTTTAGATCATCAGTATTTTGTCAACATGAAAATCAGTGAAACTTACGGTACAAGATCCGACTTGGGTAAACCTACCCTCATCGAGTATCCTAATATGTTATTAAAAAATGCAGATAAAAATATTACGAACAAGATGGTACAAGGCTAACTAAAAGAAAAAGTGCTCCTTTCATAGAGTTGTCGCGATTTTAAAATTTCAGTAATGAAGTCATTTTGCAGATTTTCTGCAGTTATTCTTCAAGTTAAAAAAGAAAAGACTGAGCAGAATGCTGCAAAATTTCTAGTTTTTTTTTTTTTTTTTTGCAGATTTTTTTTAAAGCACATTAATTCCTTAATCACATAATCATTTTCTTGCGAAAATGTAGAATTTTGAGCCGAATAAGTGTTATTTGTAAGAAATTTGGATCCACTTCTAATTTTCAAAAAATCTGCTGATAAACTGCTGATTCCTACAAAACTTGAAGACATCTGCAGAAAACTGCAGTTTTACTCAGCTATTGAAACTTCAAATTGCCAAAACCTGTGATTGGATCACTTTTGTTTAGATAGCCATATGCCATCATGTTAGGACTATTAATATGCTTTTATTAGGTTCACATATGGGTTTGTTTGTTATATGTATGTAACTCTGAATAAAAGATGAAATTCACGTTCTTTACAAATATAAAAGTAATATATTTAATACTATTACTAATAATACTAAAGGCTAAACTGTATTACAGGTTGATGTATTATTATTGCTTCAGTTGTTTGTATGTAACTCTGAATGAAAGATTAAATTCACATTCTTGGCAAATATAAAAGATAGATCGCTGCTTGAAATGAACAACGGCATATCTGAAAAAATCGATTTTTTTTTTATTACATCAAAAAATTCTGTTTTTTTTACTCTTTCTTGTGGTATTATCGGCATATCTCTAGTTTCAAAATATCACGCAGCAATCGTTAATATCGTTGTGCATAGTTATTATTTTGGCGCGCTTTTCCCAGTAAACAACGACACCGCCGCCATTGTGTCAGTTCTGAATAAGTGCTTGGAGTGTCTATCATCTATGTCTATGTAAGTTGATTCGACATAAGTACACTTAATACCATTTTACTTCAAAATGCCGTTTTACTGCAAAAACTTTGAAACGCTCTCCTGAAAAGTCGTGTTTTGCAGATATGCCGTTGTTCATTTCAAGCAGCGATATATTAAATATTATTATTAATACTAAAGGCTAAATTATATTACATATTGATGTATTATAAGTGCATGTAAACTTAACAGATATTCAATTGTTTTAAAAATCAGAGGGAAATTAGTTAGAGTATCATGAAATATAGTTTGATTAACTCTAAAAAGGTGTATTTCTTAGTTTTTTAAACTATAATTTAGTTATTTTTATCTATATTTTAATGTATAACTTATTAGAAAACTCGATGAGGATAGGTCAACCTAGGTCGGATCTTAGACTGTTGTGTTTGATTAATTCCTATTTTGTGCAAATGGAGTGTTAGTCATTTTCTCTTATATTTACTACAGAAGTATTTTTCTGTTAAATGTTCCTGGACATAAGTCATTTTATTGTTGCATGAAGTTAAAAAAAAGAGGAAGCAAAAATTCTGAATTTTTTTAAATTTTTGCCTTGATAGTTAGTTATGTCCTTTAATTTTTTGACTGTACTCAAGTGAATAACTTGTCAATAATCATCTTTGTATAATTTCAATCATATGTTGAATGTATTAATGTGTTGTATTTTTTACTACAAAATAAACTATGCAATTAAAGTTTGTAAATACATAACTGTTGTTAGTGTTATGCTGTTTTTCTTGAAAATTGTTTAAAATTTATTCTTAAAAATGCTTGAGCTCGGATCACAAAGGTAGTCAAAGAACAATCTGTGAAAGTGTTTATATGGTTTCCCCTTTTTTTTTAATTATAAAAAAAAAAGTTTTGAAAATTAGCATTTTAAAAATTTTTTGAATAATTTTAAGTGTCTAATGCTTTTGTTAAGAATTGCTATGAAATAGCATTTTGAACACAAAACAATTAAAGGTAAAAACTTTGCCAATTTATTTATTTTCATTTAGCAGATCCCACGCTTAGGTTTTTAAGTTGTTAGCCAGTAAATTTGCCTAATTTCGAAAGTTTTAGACAAATAATTTATTTTTTTTTCTTATTACAATACACATGTCCCCCCCCCCCCCAGTGGAAATTTCTGAGTATTTTCTGTTCGCCAATACTAAAGCCAAATCAGAATTTTGCTCGCCGAATTTTCAGTTTATCGTATTTGGCGAGGTGGCGAATGCTTAGTGTGGGCTCTGATTTAGTATTTGCCCTTATCCAGTTTTGATGAGTGTTAAGTAATTATTTTTATTTGAAAACTTAATTTCCTTCCTATCATTCTCTCAGATTAAATCAATTAAATTTTAAATACATAGTGTGAAACTGCTAAAACTTCAGTGATAGTATATTACATTCCATTTTAAACTTTGTTGAACATTCTTGTATAAATATTTCCAAAATTATTTAGTTTGAATCCAGTGTGTATCCTTGCAGCTCAACTATTCATTCACTTCATTGAACATAAGTTGTATCCTTCTGTCTTGTAAAAATGTGTCATATCACTAAATCGTTAATCTGTGCAATCAAAACTATAACCAAAGATGTGTGTTTATGGTATCTAAAAAAAATCTATTTTCTTTACTTGGTTGTTAAATTTTTTCCTAAACACGCTTAGATACCTTTAACTACTTATTACTGTTCACCTGTATCTATGCAGGAAGGATAAATAAAAGTTATTTAAGTTTTTAATTGGATTTGTTTTTTCTTGTATGGCAGTTCACGGTGCTTATTTTGAAATAATGCATTTACAACAGATGATAAAAGTTCTTTCGATGCCTTCTTAAAACACTCACAAAACTGTTTAAAGTAATAATAATGAGTTAAAAATTATTCGTGATATGTTGATTGTTGGTTTCTTGTCTTTGTGGAGTAAGTAGAAAGCTGATAAGATTTTATTCACACATTTAGATTTTATTTACAAATGCATTTTCATTTGAAAAAACGAGGAAACAAAAATTCTTCTGAATTTTATTTATTTAATTTTTGCCTTGATAGTTAGTCATGTCGTTTGATTTTTTGTCAAAAATGTCTCACCAGAGTTGTCTCACCAGTTTTTAGTAGTACTGCAGTTTTTTTTTTTTTTTTTAAGTGTAAAAACATTTATGAAAGTTCAGTTTACTGGAAATTTTCTAGTTCTGCTAAAGTTTTTTTTTTTTTTTTTTTTCAGAGCAGTTTTACCTTCAATGATCCCCCCCTTTTTTTTTTTTGTCAAGGTGAATAGTTCAATTCTGCGCTTCTCTAAGGTTTTTATTTATTTATTTTTAAACCGGCAAGAACATAAGGATTTCTATATCAATGATAGGCTTCCATTTAGGAGGAATAAAAGTTCCGCTGAAGCTATAAAAAGGGTTGAGGGGTTCTTTAAAGCTTGTTGCGAAGTAGATCAAGCGAATTTTTCAAACGATGCCGCAGGACCTTTGAAATATCTGCGCTGTTATGTTTCATAATCAGTAGGTCTTAGTCGCAGGGCGATTTCTATCCCACAGAAAAACAATGATTGTGGAGCCATTGTGTACTTATCGATTTTTTTTCTTCCTAAAAACTTCCGACAATTATTATGTCAAAGAAAAAAATTTCGGTATTCGTTTGTGCAATATCGGACAGTAGTATTGATTCTTTTAAACTCTTTCTATCTTATCTTAAAATCATCAGATAATGTTACTGAAATTATATTTTCAAGCACTGGAATGTTGATGGATTGTTGAGTGATGGTATTTCTACCTTATGATGATGACTACCCTTTCCTGGGTGTTGATAAATAATCGACGGACCATTGAATAATTTTAAGTTATTTATTTATGATACTGATGACACCGCTGATAGTGGGTGTTCATCTGACAACGTTCCTGTACGAAGTGAGTTGATTTTACAGTTGGCCGCTAGGCGGCGTTGTAACGCATCTGGAATACATCAGTGGTCTGAACATACTCCCGGCGTTGAAATGATAATTTCAAAACAATTTATGAGAAAAATAAACAATAACAGCAATTTGACCAATAATATGTGATAAAGTAAATAAAGACATTTAAAAATAAAACAATATATAAAGTTATGCAACTGTTCTAAATTCAGCACAATATCACTACTACAGATTAAACAAAATTGTGTATAAGAAAACAAAAACTGGTACTTAAGGATCGTTATTGATAGGCAAAAGACAAATGGTGTTCACACCTCTTTTGAACACTCCTGTGGCAGTTCTTACAAGAACTACTCTTACCTTTTCATCTTTGCCTTTAACTATACTTTCTATTCGACCCAATTTCCATTTGAAAGGAGGTAGATCTGGGTCCTTTAATAAAACCATATCATTAGGGTTTATGTTGTCTTTAAGAAATTTCCATTTATTCCTTAAATGCAAGTGGTTCAAATAATCACGCGACCAGTGTTTCCAGATTTGTTGGGTAACCTTAGTTATTTTTTGCCATCTTGATAAGTAATTATCTGATGTTTCAAGAAGGCTTGGACTGGGGATTGAATTTAATGCCCTCCCTATCAAGAAGTGACCTGGTGTCAATGCTGAAAAATCAGTGGGATCAGATGACATTGGAGTTAATGGCCTGCTGTTTAAAATAGCTTCAATTTCTGCTGTTATTGTTAAGAACTCTTCAAATGTTAATTTAGTTGAACCTATTGCTCTTTTTAAATGAAATTTGAATGATTTGACACCAGATTCCCACAAGCCTCCGAAATTCGGAGATCTTGGAGGAATAAATTTCCAGTTAATTTTTTCAGAGGTTAAATATTCAGTTAAGTTATGATCCGGCTGGCTGATGATTTTGTGTAACCTTCTTAATTCTGCGTTAGCTCCGACAAGATTTTTACCATTATCTGAATAAATACAAACACATTTACCTCGTCTCGAAAAGAACCGTTTTAGAGCTGCAATTAGTGCCGTTGAAGTTAAATCTGTGACCAATTCCAGATGAATTGCTTTAGTAGCAAAACAAATAAATATTGCAACATAAATTTTCTGATATATTCCCTTACGTTGCCCTTTGTATTTGATTAGGAAATGACCACAATAATCCAGGCCACAGTGTGAGAACGCGGGACTGGGATTAACTCTTTCTGATGGTAAATTACCTAATAATTGCTCTGCAGCTATCGGTTTATTTTTGAAACAAACTATACACTCATGCACCACTTTTCCTTCTAGGTTTCTGCCATTTATAGGCCAAAACTCCTGTCGCACTATATGCAACAAGGTTTGCGGACCAACATGCAAATTTTTTATGTGATAATGTTCCATAATTAATTTTGTAAGTTTATGCCTAGCAGGCAAAAGTTTTGGGTGCTTTTGATTCTCGTTTAAATTAGAATTCTGCAGGCGACCTCCAACACGAATTATTTGGTCCTTATCTAAGAAGGGAAAAAGATTGCTTACCTTTGAAGTCTTTACCATCCCCTTAGATTTTAAATCCTTTAATTCGTTACTAAATTCTACCCCTTGTGCCATTCTTACTAAGGCGTTTGATGATTCATTAATCTCTTTGATGCTGATGGGGCCTTGTTGTTTGTGTCCTGGAAACCTGGTATTGTTTATGAATCTACAAATATAACTAAAAATACGACATAATTTAGAAAATTTGTTACTTAAACTTAGAATGTTATCAAGAAATGCATTAGAGTCTGTAACAGTTAACAGTAGAAGTTCAGATGAATTTTTAAGTTCGTTGTTATACGCGTCACTATGTTCAATTTGTAAGTCTGCTGTTGTTGTAGATTGAATGTCGGATTGTAGAAATGAAGGGCCGGAGAACCACAGAGAGTTCTTTGTCAACTCAGTTGCTGTGGCACCTCTGGAGATGACATCTGCCGGGGTTTCCTTGGACGGGACATGTCGCCAGTCATAGTTGGGGCATAAGGTGTTGATGGCCTTTACACGATTCGCCACAAATGGCTTGAGTTTCTCAGGTGGAGTCTTGATCCATGCAAGTGTGATTGTGGAGTCACACCACATGTAAATGTGATTTAATGTTACGTTTAGAGTTTTCACCACCTTGCCAACTAAACGTGCTAGAAGTAATGCGGCTGTCAGTTCCAACCTTGGAATAGTTAACTTTTTCAGCGGGGAAACTCTTGATTTGCTGCACAATAGAGATATTTTAATGTCCCCTTGAGTTGGTCTTGAGCAAATATAGATTACTGCTCCGTAAGCCTTTTCTGAGGCGTCACTGAAACCGTGTAAGTCGATGGAGACGTAGTTAGGACAGAGTATACATCTAGGTATTTTGAAATTGTTGACATCAGAAAGAGTCTGAAGAAACCGTGTCCATTCCTTCAGTTCCTCTGGAGGAATAGGATCTGTCCAGTTCAACTTGAGTGTCCATAAATTTTGAAGAAAGATTTTTGCTTTTGATATTATTGGACCAAGGAGACCTAACGGATCATAAAGTCTTGCTATAGTAGAAAGGACTTCCCGTTTTGTGTATTGTTCTTGTATGACAATGTTCACCTTGAAGGTAAAATAATCTTGATCATGCCTCCAGAACATTCCCAACGTTTTAACAGTGTTAGGATCTGTGCTAAATGCATATTCTGAAGCAGCATTGTCATTTAATAGAAGATTATGGTTTGAGACCCACTTATGAAGTTCCATTCCTCCCCGTCGCAGTAGTTCAACCAGCTGCAATTGTAGTGTTCTTGCTAAATTTAAATCATGTGAACCTGACAAAATGTCATCGACATATGTGTCATTCAGTAAAACTGGAGCTGCGTCGGGAAAATCTTTTAAGTTCATCCTCAGCAAGAGCCTTTAAAACTCTTGTGGTTAAAAATGGCGCACATGTTGTACCGTACGTAACAGTCTTTAATTTATACACTTCAACTGGAGCATTTGCACTTGATTTCCACAAGATTTTTTGTAAATTTCTATCGGAATTGTTTACTAACACTTGCCGGTACATTTTCTTAATGTCTACACAAAATGCGTATTGATGAGTACGAAAGCGAGTTGCAATCGAAAAAATATCTTGTTGGATTGTTCCACCATTCAGCAATATGGAGTTAAGTGCAACACCATTTCTTGGTTTTGCAGTTGCATCAAAAACCACTCGCAAAGGTGTCGAAGAACTTTCTGGTCTAAAAATAGCATGATGAGGGATAAAATATTCTTTTTCTTCACTGTCAGAGCTAAGGTCTCTTTCCATGTGATTAAGAGCATAATATTCGTTAATGAAGGCTGTATATAAATTTGCTAATGTTTCATTTTTATCTAACTTTTTCCAAAGCGAATCTAACCTGGTTTGAGCTAATTCTCTAGAATCCCCTACCCAGGTAGCACATCATACCGATCGACGTAGAAAAATGTGCAAAAAAAAATATAGAACTAGATTGTTTTCCGATGTCGATCTTCCGGAAAACGTAACATTTCTGATATATGGTTCTATATAGGTCCTGAATATAGATCTAGATTGTTTTCCGATGTCGATCTATGTAAAAAATTTACTCTTTTCACCCACTGGTGGGTTTTAACCGTGACTTAATTTTTGATCCATGATCGCCGCCATCTTGATTTTATTTATTTAATTACTTAATTTAATTATTGATTGCTTAATAACTTAGAATTTGAAATTTTCATTCCGCAGGATTCGAACGCGGGTCCCTTGTGACTCCAGCCGGACATGCTAACCACGACGCTACCTAGATTCTTATCGAGGGAGAAAAATAACACTTTAAAAGGAAATGTTTTTGCAGAAAGCGCCATCTATGAAAGACTAAGGGCGTAAAAGTGATAAATTAATTTTATGGTGGTTGTGGGGGGAAAAATAGTGGTGCTATCTATCGGGGAAAAGGGTCAGTAATGGAAATAATTCAATTTACCAAAGTGCTTGTAAAGGTATGGAGAAATAGTGACGCCATCTAGTGATGATAATGATTCCTCTAAATCATTATTGAAAATTCATTTGTTTGGAAAATAATATTTTTCGAGGAAATATTTTTTCTGTGTGTTGGAATCGAACTCACCAAAAAAGGATCTGCGGGTGACAGTTGTTATGTTGACCAATAGAACCGCTCGCCCATAGATCCTTATCCTCACATGTGTTTTTAATGTTTATATGCAGACAAATACTAGCCCAGGATTAATATTGAAAGCTCATTCTAAATGTCAATTAAAAATAAAGGTTATTAAAAAAATTAATGACAAAAAATTACAATCTCACTCGATTATATGTGTTGAAAAGTACATTTTAATAGATGTTTGATTTAAAACAGCTTCAATATTAAACGAAATGAAATTATAAATAATGTCGAAACAAAAATATATTTTGACATAGTTCTATGTTTAAAAGACAATGATTAGGGTAACTAAAAAAAAATTCGTCTGGAAAATTTATTTGAGTAGCAGATAAAACAACGAATGGATCAAATGCAACCTGATTAATTTAAAAGTAAAAAAAAAAAATTAAAAAAATAAATAAATATAATAAATTAAAAAAATAAATAAATAAAATAAATATATAAATATATAAATAAATAAATATATTTAATATATATATGGAAGTTAAGAAATTGTCCCTTAAGTGTCGAAAGATGCGTAAATTGGAAAAAACAACAAAAGAACAAATTGAAATTTTAGCAAACATTTAAAATTTACGAAACAATTTAAAATTTACGAAACAATTTAAACAGATAAAAAGAACAAACATGGGTAATGTGCTGCCTAATCTTCAGAGAGCAGGAGCAGCGGTTAGAATATTATTAACTTTGTAGGTTTCAAAAGAGGTAGGCTATTAACAAGTCAGCTGATTAATTATAAAACGGCGATAAATGCATAAAATTTAGAAGATTTGAAACAGTAAAATTGAAATTTTTTATGTAATTTCTGTATTATTTAAGTTGTGATTGAATAAAATGAGATATGCTGACAAATTAAATAACCACCCCCCTGCTCTTACCTACAAAGAAAAGAAACAGACACATACCCAAATCCAAGATTCAGCATCCAAAATCGCAATCCATATTCGGTCCAGGTTTAACATATATATATATATATATTAAATATATAAATAAATAAATATATAAATAAATAAATAAAATAAATAAAGATGGAAAGAAAGAAATAAAAAAGAATTTTCGAATGAGGTTGATATAAAACTTTATTCGATATATTTCTATGTTTTAAAGTCACGCAGAAGAACGTAAAACTATGTCGTTTTTGAATTATTTTTATTAATTGGAGTTTTAGAGGTTTTTTTTATTCATTTATTCATTCAGTTATTTTTTTGGATTGTGTTGAAAAGAACATTTTACTAGATGTTTGATTTAATACAGCTACAGTATTAAACGAAATTAAATTATAAATGATGTCGAAAAAAAATATATTTTGATATAGTTCTTTGTTTAAAAGACAATAATTAGTAAAACTAAAAAAAAAAAAAAATTCGTCTGTCAGATTTATTTGAGTAGCGGATGAAACAACGAGTGAATCAAATGAAGCCTGATTGATTTAAAACGTCAAAAAAAAAAAAAAAAAAAAAAAAACTAAAATAATAATAATAATAATGACAATAATTAAAAAAAATAAGGAAATAAATAATAAAATAAAAAATAAAATAAAAAATAAATAAATAAATAAAATAAGTAAGAAAAATGAATAAAGATGGGAAGTAAGAACTAAAAAAGAATTTTCGAATGAAGTCATTATAAAACTTTCTTCGATGTATTTCTATATTTTAGGCAGGGATTCAAGTGAAACAGGCAATCGCAAATTACAATCGCGACTGGAAATGAATTACATTAGAACGTTTCTTGATAAAAACATCGTGACGTCAGCGTGACGTTTGCCTATGAAAAACGAGCTAGATAAAACGTCACAGCCTACTTGGCGAATAAGAGGAGATCGCTGAGTGCTTGTGAGCTCTTATTGGCTCCACCCGTAGTGACGTCATGCCAATTTAAGTTGATGATAATGTAATTCACTTCCAGTAGCGATTGCAATTCGAAGCGATCGCAGTGCTGTTTCACTTGAATCCCTGCCTTAAAGTCACGCAGAAGAACGTAAAACTATGTTGTTTTAGAATTATTTTTAATAATTGGAGTTTTAGAGGTTTTTTTTATTTATTTATTCATTCAGTTATTTTTTTGTAATGTGTTGAAAAGAACATTTTACTAGATGTTTGATTTAATACAGCTGCAGTATTAAACGAAATGAAATTATAAATAATGTCGAAAAAATATATATTTTGATATAGTTCTATGTTTAAAAGACAATGATTATGATAAACTAAAAAAAAAAAATCGTCTGTCAGATTTATTTGAGTAGCACATGAAACAACGAATGAATCAAATCAAGCCTGATTGATTTAAAACGTCAAAAAAATAAAAATAAAATAAAATAAAAATAAATAAATAAATAAAATAAAATAAATAAATAAAAAAAAATAAATAAACACGAAAAACGAAAAATAATAACTAAAAAAATAAATAAATAAAACAAAAAATAAAGAAATAAAAAAACTTAAAAAAAAAGACTTTTGAATGAGGAACTTATTTTTTTCGATATACTTTAAAGTCATGCAGAAGAATGTCAAACAATACCGATTTTGAATTATTTTTGATGAGTGCAGTTTTAGAAGTTTTATTTATATATCTATGTTTAGATTTTTTTTTTTTTTTTTTTTGTAATGTGTAGAAAAGCATGTTTAGTTCGAAACAGCTAAAGAGTTAAACGAAATGAAATTAGAAATAATGTCGAAAGAAAAATATATTTTGATAGTTATTTGTTTATAAGACAATGAGTAGGCTAAAACTAAAAAAAAAAAATCGTCTGGCAGACTTATTTAGTAACAGATAAAGCAACCAGATAAGATCAAATGAGACTTGACTAATTTAAAGCGTTAAAACACAAAATGTGATGATTTTTTGAAGGGAAGTCGATATAAAACTCTTTCACATATTTTCCTATATTTTAAAGTCATGCAGAAGTGCATCGAAGTATATAGTTTTTAGATTGTTTTCGATGTTTAAAATTTTAGAGATTATTTCCCCTCTTGTGTCAATAAATATATTACTAATGAAAAATAAAAACAGTTTTAATTTTCCCTTCTGATTTAAAACAGCTAAAATAGTTAAATTTTTGAAAATTCAAACAATGTTGAAATAAAAAGAAGCTATAACATAGTTCTATGTTAAGATTTAATATAGATCGACGTCAAAGTTACGTCAGTGTCTCAATATTTTTGTTTTCCCAACATTAAAAAACGTTGTTCGACGTTTGCTATTTCACTAATTTTCTTCTAATTAAAATATAAGTAAGAATATCGTTGTAAAAAAGCTCTAAATAATGATTATTCAATTTTTAATGTCAAAATAAGTTGTTAAAATGACTTTTTTAATAAAGTCGGTGAAACAACATATTTCGACGTAATTCTATGTTTCCAAAACCTTATCCTTTATTCAAACGAGATTCAAACGTCGAACTATGTTGGTCCCACGTCGTTCTATATTTTTGTGCTACTTGGGTAATTCAGAAATTCCGTTTTCCTTTTTTGGTAAAGAAACCGTATATCTACCGCTTTCATCCCTTTTAACAGTTGACACGAAGTGTTCCTCGCAAATTTGTTTTTCGAGCGTTTTAGAATTATTTGGTTCGATATGATTGTCACCCGGAAATGATTCTAACTCAAAGAATTTTTTAACTTCCATATCTAAAGTATAATGCTCCTTTATTAAACCGCTAAAACAACAGTTTGAAATATTTAGATTTCCTGCTACTATGTACCCGAATACTGTGCTTTGAAGTGTCAAAGAACCATCATGTGATTTAAATTTACCTTCCTTTAACAGATCAAAAATTAATTCACAGCCAATTAGCATATGAATTTTACTCGGAATAAAAAAGGTATTATCCGCGAGATTAATTTCAGAAGGGATATTCACCGTTGAAATGTCTAAGTTTTGATTTGGGGTTAGTTCTGTTATTTTTGGCAAAACAACAAATTCTAATGATCGGCGAAAATCATTTTGTTGATTGGAAATAATCGCTGACACTTTATATTTTGCGTAACATTGACGCCCTGTTATTCCGGTAATAGCGCAATCAATTTTTTCCCTTTTCAAATTCAAACTATCCGCTATTTCTGAACTGAGAATATTCAAGCTCGACCCTGAATCCAAGATGGCCTTTATTTTTATTCTTTGATTGAACTTATTCTCAATAAAAAGATTCGCGGTGCATAATAAGTTGCTCTTATTTTTCACATCCAACATAGCAAAAACTGAAGCGCTGCTTGTTGAATTCCCATTTCCCTCTACTGGCGCCTCATTCGAATTATTTATTACTGATTTCGATGACTCACCACTTGAAGGCGCCTGTCTTACTTGGTAAGGGCTTTCGCTCCGATTTATGTCTAAGTGAATCAGAGTGTTGTGCGTTCGACTGCAAAATCGGCATCGATAATTAGACTTACAAGGAAGTTTATGATTATACAAGCAGTTTTTACAAAGTTTATGATCGCTAATCAGCTGAATGCGCTCGTTAACGCTCATTGATAGAAAGGCTGGGCATTTAAAAATAGGGTGGCATATGGTTTTACACAAAATGCAATTAAGTCTTGTAGGAGGATTTTTGTTCTGATTTACTACAAATGTATTCGATTTATTTTGAGTTTGAGACCGCGGTTTCGGTTTAGTTATTTGCTCTAGTATTACTGACCTCGACTGCAAAAAGCTTAATAAATCTGTCAGTTTAGGAATCTCCCTTGAGGATAAGGATAATTCATAGCTCTTATGCTTTTCAGAATCAATCTTTTCTAAAATTATATTAACAAAAACCGCGCTTGTTAAATCGTTACACTCTAGTTTTAAGACCTTTAATGCTCTCAAACTTTTGTTTACGACATCCGTTATATGCCTTAATCCCTTAGCTGTTTCTGTTTGCAATTTTTCCAGCTTTAAAATTGATTGGATATGAATGTCAATGACTGCTCGTTTATTTAAGTACCTTTCTTCTAAGGCTTTAAACAATGAAGTAAAAGTGTCATCACTGCATTCAATATGTTTTGCTTCTCCTCGTAATGATGCCTTTAAATAATACAGCTTTTGTTCGTCTGAAAGACCTTTGTTTTCAGTTATCAAATTATTGAATTGCAATTTAAAATTAGAAAAATCTTCAATTTTGCCAGCGAATATTGGTAGTGGGATTTCTGGCAATTCTGTTGACATAGTTATGCAATTTTCAATTTTATTTTCACTTTTGCTCGTTTGAGCTTGGTATTTGGGTTTGAATTTAGAGAGTAAGTATTGTACTCTTACCTCTAGAGCATTTCTCTGCTCTTCCATTGCCGTCATATTTTCATCGCTTATTTTTGCACCTTCTTCGGTATCTTCCTCGCACTGGAGATATTCCGTCCATAAACTGTTGATTTCACCTTTCATTTCTTCCAGAACCGAGAGTTTTTGTTTCGCACCAAGTCCTCTCTTTTCTATTTCTTCTTCGGTCTTTGGATCTGCTGATTCAACAAATTTCGAGATGTTTGTTAACTTCGCTTGCAGTCTTCCTCTCGCTCTGTTGAGCTCTTTTAAAGTTTTTGATTTATCCATACTTGCTGATATCGGCTCCTGGCTCGCCAGGACCACTTATCAGGGTTGGCAAGTTTTTGACAGTCGGAGGTTTTATCCGGTTTTAACCGTGGTTTTTACCGTCATGTCAAAAACCACTTTTTGACATGGTTTTTGACATAATTGTCAAAAACCTAAATTTCTGTCCAAAACATGTTTAAATTTGATATTGATAATCAAAATATATTTTCAAATGAATTTGACAATTTCCGATTCCAGACACTGAAGTAAACTTTTGGAATTTTAGGTTATTAAAATAAAGTGTAATAAGCAATCCTAATCATAATTGAAGGGCTCGGGAGTAAATAATGGTAACTAGCATTTTAAAAAATCAAACATATGGCTTTTGAATATGGCTTTATTGCTTCGAGAAATTACTGTAACAAGTTTTTTTATTTTAAAAATGAAGTGGGTACATTAATTAAGCGCTGTGTGTCTTGGGTATACTTAATAAATTTTTACAAGTGATTTTTTTAAATTTTAATTTCAACTAATAAATAAATAAATAAAATAGTTTGATCAAAAATATTTAGCAGATTTGTCCACTGAGTACTATTTAATTTAGTTTTGCTTTTACTCAAAAGAAAAAAAAAAATCACTTTAAATTCTTATGTAAAGATTTTTAGATTGATAAAATAGCTAATTAATAGTTATTAAAACATTTAAACAAAACTACTTTCAAAACTGGATTTAACTTTTGATACTTTTAACTTTTTTCATGGCAAAGAAAGAATTAATTTTCATTAAATTTATTAATTTAATTTTTACTAAATTTGACTGATAAGACAACTAATTGATAGTTTTTAAACATTTAAACAAAACTTCTTTAAAAAACTGGATTTAAGTTTTAATATTTGTAACTTTTTTCACGGCATAACAAGTCAATTTAAGAGAATACGAATTAATTTTCTTAAAATTTATTAATTTAATTTTTATTAAACTTTCATTAAATTTATTAATTTAATGTTTATTAAACTTGATTGATAAGAAGCATACATTTTTTAAAATATGTTTCAGGATGAGAAACCTTATATGTTTATAAAAAATCTCAATAACCACTGTATTTGAGCTTTTAACAGGTTTTCGACAGTTTTTTGACGTTTTCGACGTTTTTGACAGGTTTTCGACGGGTTTTAGACAGGTTTTCGACATGTCATGTCAAAAACTAGTTTTTGACGTCAAAAACCCAACCCTGCCACTTATGGAATGATGATTGAGTGATGAGTGGTGGTATTTCTACCTTATGATGATGATTACCCTTTCTTGGGTGTTGATAAATAATCGACGGACCATTGAATAATTTTAAGGTGTTTATTTATGATACTGATGACACCGCTGATAGTGGGTGTTCATCTGACAACGTTCCTGTACGAAGTGAGTTGATTTTTACAGTTGGCCCCTAGGCTGCGTTGTAACGCATCTGGAATACGTCAGTGGTCTGAACACGCGCCTTTACACTCAAGATCAATTATTAAGTCATAAATGTTCAAATAAATACTTTTCATGAATAAAAGGAATTTAAAACCTTTGCTAATATTTTTTTCCTCAGAAAGACAAGTTTAACTACACTTTTGCATTTTTAATATGACATAGTTTCAGATACAATATTTGCTCATAAATAGAAAATCTCAAACTTCTCTAACGGAAAAAATTCCAAATGGTACCTTTAAAAAATTACTTTTGACGATTTTTGGTGACATTGCGTGAATTTCCTAGGAATTGTAGATCACACATTTAAAACAGGTTTGAGGGAAAAAAAGTTCTACAGAATGCATTGGCGTAGCCAGCAAGGGTGTCACCAGGGCGTAATGTCAACAACCCTCCACCACCAAGCAAAAAAAAAGAAAAAGAAAACCAACCGTCTCTAACGCTAACACCATATTTGAACTGGAGCATGATTTTGAGAAAATTAATTAAAATATCGGATAACATGGGACAGAGAATGATAGCAAAATAATAGAAGGAAATAGAAAAGTCATTAAATTGGTTTTAAAATATACATTACAGGTAAAAAAAAAAAATAGCAATAATTAAATGCTCAGGATTTTTTCCTGCTAAAAAACGCACACACACACACACACTCGCAAATATTACAGGTGATTAAACTCACATCCTCACTGTCTTATTTTACATAGACTTTAGGTTTAGATAATATTTTCAACTACGTCTTTACAAAAAATAAATTTGTTGCACTGCTGTGAATTTTGCATCCCTTTTCCCACATTAAACAAGATACACTTACTATAAAAAGCTTCACAATAACAAAAGTTTCAAAAGAATCCGAAGCAGTAATAACGAAATGAACCATACATATAAAAAGAAAAAGATGAGCCCCATGCAGTTGACAACCTGGGTGGAACGTGCCCCCCCCCCCCCCCCAACGCGAACCTACTGCAATAACTAAATAAAATAGTAAAAAATTAATAAAGAAAATGCAACTTCAGATAATCCGGCGCCTAAGGAGGGCCGTTTTTGTCTGAAGGGATAATAAGCGTAAAATGAAAGGAAGAAAACAGGTTTTTGTGCTCATGTGTAATGAACTTCTTTTTGAAATTTGATAGAGCAAATAAAATTTTAAAATGCATTGGAATGTCAGTTTTTTTGTGTTTTAAAAACTTTAAATGCATTTTGGGTGTCACCACACTTTCTCCCGGATTGTTACTGCTGCGTTCAATTACACAGGCCTACAAAAAAAAAAAATTTTTTTTGGTGCCTAGGATTTTTGAGCAGATTTTAACTATATTTTTATTGCTGAATCTGAATATGCAAGCAGTTTTTCTGTATCAGCTCTAGATTTTGATAAATTCACTTATCTATCAATACTTTTTTCTATGTAATACGCTCAAATATGAGTGTTGTAAAAATTATGCAGGGACATATTCTTGTATATTTTCCTCATTGTCTGTCTTATTTTGAAATCAATTAAATTTAAAATAATAATATTTGTGAAATAACTAATTATTATTTAAAAAAATATTATTATTTTAATTTATCTATATGTATAAAAATGAATATATGTATATTTGTTTGTTCCTTAAACAAATCCACAGTTTTCGTTGGATTTTCATCAAACTTGGCACAGAGGTTCCTTGGTGCGCCCTAGAATTCATAGGCGCGATTTTTAAATTTTTAAAAGCTCCAAAAAGCTCAAATAAATTTTTTGTCTCAAAATGGCCATTTTTTCAATTTTGAATAGATAGAATAATAGAACCTTCAAGAATACAAATTGAAAACACTTAACACATTTAAATACGAGTATTTTCCGACAAAGATTACGATTAACAATGAATTATCAATTCAAGGCTCACCTTTTTCATTTTAGCATGAAATAAGTTAAAAACAATTACAACAAAGCAATTATTTGTATTCAACACTATTTAAACCACTATGTTGTATTAATAAGCACCTAGGCAATGCCGGATAATAACCCTAGTTTATTATAAGAAGAAGACTAACAATATAAGATATATAACTGACTGGTTGACCTTGGTTGTTCCTTGTTTCTTGTGCATATGGGATAGCAGAGACAAAATGCAACACTGGGTTAGAAAACAGTGGCCTTGGACAGCAAACAAGGATGTTCAGGAAAAGAATATCATCAATGATCCTTTAGTTCCAAGAGAGAAAATCATCTTTCCACCACTGCATATCAAGCTGGGTTTAATGAAGCAGTTTGTAAAGGCTCTTGATAAGAATGGATCATGCTTTGCATATATAGGGGTAAAAATGCCTCAGCTGAGAAAGGAAAAAATTAAAGCAGGAATATTTGATGGCCCACAAATAAGACCTTGGCTTCATAAATTCAATGATTGAGATTGAACAAAAAGCCTGGAATTCATTTGTTTCAGTTGTCCAAAATTTTCTGGGTAAACATAAAGCTGAAAACTATGTTGAATTAGTCAATGAGATGCTGAATAATTTCAGATGACTTGAGTGTAACATGAGCAGAAAGGTGCACTATTTACACAACCACTTAGACAGTTTTCCTGATAATTTAGGAGACATTAGTATGGTGAAAGATTTCACCAAGATATAAAATGCATGGGGGATCGCTATCGAAGAAGATGGGATACTCACTTGATGGTAAAATACTGCTGAATTTTAAAACGCGGAATTGTTCTAAAATACGCTCAAGAATGTCACGTAAAAGAAGTTTCCGAATTGTTCAGTGAGTAACTGGTTTAAATGATGACTTCTGTTTTCTTTTGTATATAATAATAATATCTGTGTAATATTATAAAAATTAATTGTTTAATTTTTTTTTTAAACCACGATTTTTCTTTTCAAATAGTGTTATGTACAATTCATTAAAATGTCAATATCTTAAAAATTCGAGCTGATAGGCAAAAACTAATAGCATATTTGAATTCAGGGCGTCAAATTCATACGAAATCACCTCCAAAACCTTCGGCACCAAAACCACTGTTGACCAGTGTTATTTATATAAAATTTAAATGTACGAGGATTTCAGTATTTATATTTTCTAAAACTTTTTAATGAGAAATTCTTAAAATCATTTCGGTGTTACATTTCACAGGGGTATCACCTGGCTAAAAGTCACCCCGTCCCCTCCACACACACAGTGATGCTACTGCTTTTTACACGGATTTTTTTTTTCTTGTTCCTATTCCCTTTTTCCTTTGTTTTCTTTTTTTTGGTCCGCTCTATGTGTCACCTCCAGACGAACTTTACCGAATTTTTTTCGGGGGAAACTGAGCCGGTCTGAAATATTCCAGGGGAGCTAGAGCTTCCCCGGTTCCTACGCCCCTGACAATGTATAGGTATGAAAGGTTGATTGGTTTTCTAGTGCACAACATCTATAAAAATGTAGTTTTTCTTGTGAAGGGGCACCAACTTTTATCTGGACCTGAACATCACCTTGATTTGATTGAGTCCAATATTAAAGACATTCTAAAATGTTTACATTACCTATGCTTATATGCAATACATTTGTTTTGAATTTCATTTTCAGGCTGCATCTTTTGGGAAAAATTTCATTCCAGACATGGATCCTGAACCTTTCGTGAAGATGTGTCAAACTCTCAGAGTTTTGAATGCTGTTAGAGTAAACGTTATTGGATTACCAATTACATACACACAGTATCCTTCTGTTGGTCAACATATCTCATAAATGTTTCTTTTTTTTAGTTTTAATCAAAAAATATTTTGTCTGTTTTACCTAGCAAATGATTGTAATTTTCATAAAATATTATCAAATTTTGGCTGAAACACAATTTTAGCCCAAAGTTATAATAAGAGTTTAATATTAATAAGTAATTTTAATGAAAAATATTTTAAATCTGATTTGAGATTAATATATAGAAGAATAGGCCCACTGTGAGGAGAGGGGGTAGTTTGAAGGGGCCAATTGTAGTGTATGATAGCGTATGTTTGTACTATTTTGTCCAAATCCCCTTTTCAGAGGGTAAATTCTAGCTGTGCTAGTGAAACTAATATTGAAGCATGGGAAAGTGCACTACTTAACAATGACCTGTATGTAGTGAAATCGATGATTCAGATATAATGATGACATTTCTGTCATTGTGGAGGAACAATTTGCCTTTTGAATTCAACCACTCCATACTTTTTTTGTGATTTGTTTTAAGTAAAACGTGTATATCAACAATATTAATAGATTTGCAGATTTAAAACACAAGAGTAACAGAAATTTGAACTCTAGAGCCATGTGTGTTAGGATTCTTAGGAAAAAACACATTAAAAGATGCACATTTTTGTGAATCAGAAAGTAGACATCATTAAAAGCTGTCGGATTTTATTCACCTGAAAGAGATCATTCTTTTCTTAGTTTGAATAAAAAGTAAAGAACTTAAATATCTAACATCCTTACTGAAACTACTTATTACAATGATGAGAACATACTCTACTTTAATGTAAATCTTTTATCTATAACTGTTATCTTCAGTAATTTCTCACCTAAAAACATTTGCATTGTTTTTTTATTAACTTTCAAATTGTTGACAAAAACTCCATGTTTTGCTTACATGAAATGAAGGAATTTGCAAAACTTTAGTGTTATTAGGTAGTATAAATATCAAAATAATGATTCATATGTAATATATTCTCCTTACAAAATCATAGATTAGAATTTTTAAGCATTCCAGTTCTTTTGGACCGTTTAGTGTTAAGACGCCACTATTGTTATGCAATATGTATCTGTCAGTATTTGAAAATTCCTGATACAGAAGGAGCTAGTCGAATTCTTGATCACTGGGCTTGTTATAAGGTAAAATATTTATTTAGTATTAGTATTTTTTTTTGGGGGGGGGGGGGCAAGATGTATGTGTTAAAAATAAAACCTATTAATACTGCTATTTAAAAATCTTTGTTTGAGGTTTTTGTTGCGCACACTTGGTAATTTTGCAAATGTACAAGTGTCTCTGAAATAGTATGAAAACAATCTCCATTTTCAAAATACAATTTCAACTCTAAGTAAATAGCAGTGTAAATGTTGGAAAATTTACCTTAAAAATGTATTTTTACTTTCCTTCTACTTAAGCTAAATTAATATATTTCTTTTATTTTTGCAATACAGACACACATAACTATTAGGAGAGTAATTATATTACTGTTTTCAAATCTAGGTAAAGCGTACAAAATTAGATCCTGAATCAACTGCAAGAGCTATTGCTGAAAAATTAGGGACCACTCCAGGGATATCTTACGCTGAAATTTCACATAAAGCTATGGAATATGGACATTCTTCTTTAGCAGTCAAGGTAAAATACACAAACAGTCCCATGTTCCTTCTTTTAATTCTTGCTTTATTGCAAACTGATGTATTTCAATTTAGAAAAATTACAAATTTTTGTGACGCTAAATTTTTGAAAGTATCTTTTTTTTTTTTTTTTTTCAGTGTCAGACTTACTAGATTTCTCAAACTTTTTTGTTAGAAAAACATTGATATACCAAAAGAATATTCTTTCATTATATAATATATATTAGATCAGTTATTGTCTTATGTTAAAAATGTATTTTATTGTGCATTAAATTTTCAAAGTTGAAATATTTGAGATCCTTCTTCATTATGTAAGAATAAATTCTGTGTTTATATATGAGTTAAACTTATTGCATAAATCATTTCATGATAGAAAAAATGATTCAAATTTTAAAATTTTTAAGCTGTTGGACTATGAAACAAGAGCTTCTGAACAAGTTCCATTATTAATTAAGCTGAAGCAGGAAACTCAAGCAATGATTAAAGCTATAGACAGTGGTGATACTGATTTAAGTAAGTTTCCTTTAGCTTTCTTCATTTAATTGATAAAGTTTGCAATGAGTTATTTCCTAATTTGTATATGTTGTTAATAATAGCGATCAAAATTATTGTTGTGAATATTAGTTTGAAAAATTTATTTGACAAATATTTTGTGTTACTTTTTTTTTTTTGAAGAAAAAAAAAGAATCTAAAGTGCAGGTATTGTTATTTTTTGTAGTTTATACTGTTATTCGTTACTTGAAGAATTCTTTATCCAAAGGAGATTTTCATATGCGTATTCGACAGTTTCCCGCTGCGCATGATTTTTATCTGAAGGTAAAGAAAATAGTTTAGATTTCATTATGCTATCCCCCTCTATGCATTTTAAAAATAAAAAAACGAACTTGCCCATATTGCTAATACCTATATTTATGTGTTTACTCCCCCCCCCACACCTTAATGATCTTTAAATTATGCATCATTAATACTGTTCAATTTTTCCTGTTCTTTTCATGTGCATAAGTATCTTCCTTTAATTTTTGTACTTAATGTAACTTTCTCTCATCTGAATGTTAAGTTGTGAAATATTAAAAAAAGTTGCAAGTTTTGTTTCTTTGAATTTTATCTATACAGTTTCAAAGATCAAGGTTTCTCTGAAAAGAAATCAAAACATCAGTTTTTCAGAAAAATGAATGTACTGTCTGTTTGCGTATTGTGCGCCTGGCAACCACGAACGCTTCCATTTGAAAAAGGGGAGATAGATTTAGGATGAGCTCTTCCCGGGCTTCAGTTTTTGTTCCCTTGCTATTTTCTGATTGCATTTCTCCCCTACTTCGAGAAAATCAGAAGAGACTTGGCGCTTGAGCAGATTCGATAGAGGTCGCGGGAAAAAATGTTAGACAGTAGTAGGTATTTGACTTAAGTGGAGAGTATTTAATTGAAAATTTTAGGATATTGCAGCTAATTTTAACTGATTTTTTTTACATTAGTTGTAAAAGAAGAAAACCTAAACTGATTAGGTTTTAAAGCAAATATAGTTTAGTTTTATAAGCACAACAAAATACACTGCTAAATATTTGAGTTCATCATTTTGCAACTTTGCTATGCAGTATCTTAACATTTTGCGTGAGATAATAATAGTAGGTACGAATTTATGTGCAGGTTATCAAGTGCAGTACAGCCTTTTCGATCAGCTTATTCTGTTGAACTCTACTTGTTCCTTCAATAGCCAAGTTGTTTGAAATTAAAGTTACCCTAAGTTTCAAAATGCTGCATAGTTGCCTGAAGTTGTTGTCACATAACAAATGTAATTAATGCTGTTTGGCAAGTTTTGTTATAGATATACATTTATTTGACTTTCTGAACTATTGCTTTAGCTCTGTAAAGAACAAGACCTGGAGCTACTAAGAGAAAATTACAGTCAAGAAAGTGATTTTCTTTCTGAAGGACATTGTTTTGTAATGGAAAGCTATCAAACTAAGGTAAGAAATAAAAAGATTTAAATTCATTTCAGCCCACAAGATATACAGAACATGCTCAAGATTCTATATACCTATGGCTATATACACTGAAGTGACAAAAGTCATGGGATACCTCTTAATATCGTGTCGGCCCTCCTTTTGCCCGGCGAAGTGCAACAACTCGACGTGGCATGGACTCAACAAGTCGTTGGAAGTCTTCTGCAGGAATATTGAGCCATGCTGTCTCGATAGACGTCCATAATTGTGAAAGCGTTGATGGGGCAGGATTTTGGGCACGAACAGACCTCTCGATGGTGTCCCATAAATGCTCAATGGGATTCATGTCGGGCGATCTAGGTGGCCAAATCATTCGTTGGAATTGTCCAGAATTTTCTTCAAACCAATTGCGAACAGTTGTGGCCCGGTGACATGGCGCATTGTCATCCATAAAAATCCCATCGTTGTTTGGGTACATGAAGTCCATGAATGGCTGCAAGTGATCTCCAAGTAGCTGCACATAAGCATTTCCAGTCAATGTTCGGTCCAGTCGCACTAGAGGACCAAGTCCATGCCATGAAAAAACAGCCCACACCATTACGGAACCACCACCAGCTTGAACAGTGCCTTGCTGACAGTTTGGGTCCATGGCTTCGTGGGGTCTGCGCCACACTCGAACCCTACCATCGGCTCTTACCAGCTGAAATCGTGACTCATCGGACCAGGCCACGGTTTTCCATTCATCTAGGGACCAACCGATATGCTCACGTGCCCACGAGAGTCGCTGCAAGCGATGTCGTTCTGTCAGTAAAGGCACTCGAGTCGGTCTTCTGCTGGAATAGCCCAAGAAATCCAAATTTCTCCGCACAGTTCTAGCAGACACGTCCATTGTACGTCCCACATTGATTTCTACGGTGATTTGACGCAGTGTTGCTTGTCTGTTAGAATTTACGACTCTTTGCAGACGTCGCCGGTCTCGATCTTTAAGTGCAGGCGGTCGACCACTGCGCTGTCCATGGTGGGATGTTATGCCGGAAATTTCATACTCTCGGCACACTCTTGACACAGTGGATCTGGGAATGTTGAATTCTCTAACGATTTCCGAAATGGCATGACCCATGCGTCTAGCTCCAACTAACATTCCGCGTTCAAAGTCTGTTAATTCACGTCGTGCGGTCATCATCACGTTAAAACCTCTTCACATGAATAACTTGAACAGAAATGAAAGCTCTGTAAAAGCACTGCGCATTTATACCTGTTCTATGCGATGCTACTGCCATCTGAAAATTTGCATATTGCTATCCCATGACTTTTGTCACTTCAGTGTAAATTAAAAAGAAATTTGTCTTTTGTTTATGTCGTTATTTAGAAAACTTTGTGACAAACTTTTGCATTTTAAAATGAAATTTGAAATTCTTGAACTTTAACCAAGTGTTTCAAATATATTTGTAAAAAATGTCTAATATTATTACTAGTTAATTGTGTCTTTTTTTTTTTCTAGAAAGCTGACAAAAGAATTAGTTCTTTGCAAGAAGCTTTAAAATCATACAAGAAAGCTAAAAATGATTTTGCTGCACAGGTAGATAATGTAGCTTCATTTTTTAAGTGTAAAAAAAATGGTATTGCTTAACATTTTGTAAATGCACTAAAAATTCAATGCAGCATTGCGGTATTGACCCCTGCAGCTGCTGCCATATATTTTAATCAGTTACAATAAGATACAGCTCTAAAATGTTACTGATTTGTTTGAAAATTTGATTGAGAGCAAAATGACAGAAATTGTCAAATTTTAATATTGGCTAGGGTTTATTCCAAAAGAAAAAAAAACTTACTACCATTACAAAAATATTAAAAAATAACAATGAGACAGCAGAGCTTATAGTTCAATGATTGACAATTATCTTATTATAAATAAATAAATGAAAACCTCTGTGCAATGATGTAACCATAAAAAAAAATAATGTGGTTTATCTTACTACTATTATATATGCGAAAGTTTGGATGGATGTATGGATGTATGGATGTTTGTTCCTCTTTCACGCAAAAACTACTGAATGGATTTTAATGGAACTTTTACCATAATGTAGCTTATACATCAGAATAACACATAGGCTATAATTTATAACGATATTCGAAAAAGTTCGATTGGTAGCGCTTTTTTCATTCCAATTTAAGCACATTTTTCGCATAAATCCGCGAAGGCTTCCAACAAACTAATTCAGTATTTAGTGTATCATCTCAACTCCCTGTCGCAAGCTAAAATTGCGAGCATTATTTCTTCTTTCCGTATTTAATGTTCAAATCTTTTCTCAAGTCAAATCATGAAGGTTTTTTTTCCAGCTTCATGGGGAATATCCAGGCTTTTACCAGGATTTGTATTTAAAACGTTTTGTAGTCTTAGTTGTGTAAGTAGAATATTTATCCTTAAGCAATGTGTTTCTTAATGTGCATTGCTGCGTGAAAATATTATTTTTTTAGAATAAATTGTATTCCTTTATTAGTAAAATGTTCACTGTATCAATTATTTTCACAAGTTTCGTAAATTTGTCGGTCCTGCTTAATCAGGTAACGGATAAAAAATACAATTTTACGGTATTTTTAAAAATATGTTTGCGCTGATTGGGCGGGTACTTACAATTGGTCACTTAGAATCCAATCGAACAGGTATCTTGCCGAATTTGTTGCAAGAATATTATAACTAAGATTATGGGTAATTTTTCAACGGACGCCAGTTTTGGCGCCAAAGACTATGTAATAATACTTTGCTTCTTACACGATATAACTAAAATAAAACGATTGTTGTCTGATATTTGTAAACTGCGCCAAAATCTTAATCATCGAGATAATACTCCCACAGTTGAAGAAAAGTTCAGTTTTTTTTTTTTTTTTTGCCGATTCCGTACGTTGTCATTAATAAACTTTTAAAACTTACGTCAAAGCGTAAAGTAATCCGCATACGAAATTAATCAAACTCTCAAAACTAAAACTACCATTAATTTGTGTTTTTCGCACGAATAATTGTCAAATGCTCCCTACTAATTTCGAAATCACTTAGGACAAAAACTTTTAGCGTCATTTCATGGTCAGCAATATTTTCTCAGCATTAAATGACAATTTTTCTTTGACAAAAATTACTGACTTAATAATACTTAAGCATATTTTCAAAAAGTAGGGAGGGGAGCAAAATTATCCTAGGTATCCCAAAACAATTACCGCAAATTTAGCGACATTTTAAATCGTCAAATCGGTACGTTTTGAGTTCTTTTAGTTTAGTAATAAAAAGGCGATTATAAATTGTTTCTCAATATTTTTACTGGCCCAGGCAACGCCGGGTATTTTTGCTAGTGTAGAAATAATGCAAGAAGTAGCAAAAATGTTCTTGAATTATTTGAGGATTAATTTCATTGTTTCTTATGGTTGCAAAATGTTATGTTCTTTTAATCAGAACAAAAAAAAATTGTGAACTGGTTTAAAAATAAATAAATCAATACCTCTGCAATAATGTAACCATAAAAATCAATGTAATTAATGTACAAATAATATAAGTAGCAAAAAATTCTTGCATTATTTGAAAATTATTTTCATGGTTTTATGGTTACAAAATTATGTTATTTTAATCAGAACAAAACTAGTAGTACACTGGTTTTTATTATTATTATTATTTTTTTATATTTTCATTTTCATTTTTTACGATTAATTTTTACTTGAGTTCAGTTTTGGGGTCCTAAAAAAGCTCTGAAGAGATTTCTTGCAAATTATATGTGTATAAATTATTTCAATAAAATTTCACTGTTAACTTTTATCATTATAATGAGCATTTAATAAATTATATTTTTACATTTTATTACTCATAATTTTCAATTATTTTCAACTTATTTTAAAGATAACTGAAGAACAGCTGAAATTAATCAAGTATCAAATATCTTTTGAAGAAAAATTTCCACAAAACTACCACAATCTTTCTTTGCATGAAACAATTAAGCAGTTACTCACACACCGAGAGTCTAGACTTGCTGATGATTTGAGAAAAGAATTTAAAGTGCCTGATCGGAGGTATATAACTTTGCTTGATGACTTTAATTTTCTTTCTCTCTATCTTTAAAGCATTCTTGGATTTAGCATTTGCAATTGATATACATGTTTCACCCTCAATGCTTCCAAAACATTAAATGTGGAATAATATATAAAGTTATAATTTTAGCACATTGATAATATGCTTTCCTCATAAGATCAGAAGATGGCAAAAACAAAAAAAATGTGTATATCAATCACAAAAAAAAAAAAAAAAAAAAAAAAAAAAAATTGCTATGTGTCAAAAACACTACAAAAAAAAAAAAAACATAGCAAATAAAACTAATAGAGAACTAATGATTATTTTGTTTTCCTTCAGATTTTGGTGGTTACAGATCACTGTACTTGCCGATGGCGGAGACTGGTTAGAATTAGAAAAATTTTCACGCTCTAAGAAGTCACCCATAGGTTATGAAGTATGTAATATTTGATAAATTTGCTTTCATCATTCGCATGTAAATATGTTATACTCAATGAACTAATTCTAGTGCAATATTTTTTATAATACGTTACATTTAACGCTGTAAACATATTATTCACTGGCAACTATAGAGATACATCTCAAAAAAAAGCAGTACTTAAAGAAAATTAAGGATCACATAACATAATTGCTTTATTCTCAAATGCTATCTGCACTAATAATATAAAGCTGAACAGAGTTTTTGTTTGAACGCGCTAATCTCAAGAACTACTGGTTCGAACTGAAAAATTATTTTTGTGTTGAATAGTCCATTTTATCAGGAAGGCTTTAGGCTATATAACATTAAGCTATATGAAGGGCTAGGGGGAAAAAGATGAAAGTCACTTTTTCGTCAATTTTGAGATATTAGTGCTATCTAGGGGCTATGAAGGAGTAATATCATCTGGAAGAATAACAAGGGGAAAAAAGAAGAGAATCGACCGAAATGTGCATGAAAACTATTAACTACACAAGGAGTTTCAAGAAATGAAACTTTGTTCTTCTTTTTTCTCAAAATCGCTTTTTGGTCACTTTCATCTTTTTTCCCCCTGGCCCATCATATGTAAGGAGTTGTTATTATTATAGTTAATGGTCAGAAGGCACGAACGGATTTTAGAGTTTCCACTCTTCTCTAGAGATGGTATTCAAAAAAGTATTGTTTTGGTAACTGCGTGTAGAGGGCGCTGGCCATAGCCAGCCGCCGTGAAGGCAAGTTTGTTGCTCTACCTAAAGCGGATGCGTCACTTGACAATGCTGTCATTTCTAAGGTAGTCCGTGCAACGTGGGGCCACGTAGCTAGTACAATATATGCAGAAATTTCATGGATACTGATTAGTTATGTAGTCAAAATTAATTGTTTAAAGTTAAAGCTTGAAAATCTTTCCTCTACATTGTGAAATTTTAATGATTTACTTCTATTGATTATATTTGTTATGTAACCATTCGCCAACAAACTAGTTTTGTGCCAGTACTGTAGCAAGAAAAAGCATTGAATTCAGGTTTTAAATGGATAATTTTGCAGTTTATTCTACAAATTTTTGACTTGTTCACTTATTGCCGTTGAGCGATATAATTAAGCTTTAATAGTGGATTACCAATTGCTCCTTAAGTATTAAAAAGGGCAATGCTGAGCACATTAAATCATGTGCTTACAGTAATGTTGAACGTTATGCAATAATGTACGAATTGTGAACTTATGACACCCAAATTTATGCCATGATAATTCATCTTCTTCAAGTTCATCTTTACACTTCTGAGACTTATCTAATATATTTTACAAAACTATTAATACTCTAACTTGTACATTAACTCTTTTTTTTGCATCTCTTGGGCATATGTTGATTTTCATAAGACCTGACCAAAATTATATAAAAGTAAACGTAATTAATTTTCATTTATGTGTGGTTGATCCAGAGAAACTCTCAATGAAGCATTGGTATCCCACCACTCTTCTGCCATTCTTTTCAAAACATTTTTTTCTTTTTTTGGGAGCATAAAGGAAACTACTAAGCTCTTGTTACCAGGCGGCATACTCCTTAAACTGTAATAAAACAAAATTTCAATGCAGACGGAGTCAAATGGGAATCTTTTATTATGTGATTATGTGAATTTGTTAGTGCTCAACGCGGTGGATTTAATTATTGTACTTGTATTGGCTTTATTTTAGTACAGTCAATTGATATGCAAAGCTGTCACAATCAAAAGTGATCAAAATTATCTTATTTATTGAAAATGGAACTTATAAAAACGTTGGTACAAGCAGAAGCGAAGCAACGATTTTAACAACTTTAGTGCCCTTAACGAAATAGCATTTTGTGGCCCCTTTTATAGATATATGCAGAGTTGAGTCTCATTCACTCAAAGTCCCAAAGAACGGGCTAAAAGCTACAAGTAGTCGTAGTTTGAGTTATAGGAAGTTCTCATAGCTTTCTCCAGAGTTTGGAATCATATGAAACTTTGAGATATAATACTTTGAGTTTTCGAGTCTCCATTATATATATATATATATACTGTCGTTCCCGCTTAATCGGATAACGGATAAACGAATACCTTGCTTATACGAATAAAACATTCTGGAACAGTGCTATAGACCCAATGTTAAAGATCCCCGCTTAATCGAATAATATTTCTTGGAACCGACAGTATTCGTTTAAGCGGGGCCGACAGTATATAACATAACGGATGTTACAGTATATATATAGTATATACTGTAATATACTGTAGTATGTATACAGCATGTGCTTTTGCGAACACCCCTCCCAATTTTTGCACCCTTGGTGTCCGATCCGATTCCACAACCTTCCTACGCCTCTGGATATATGTCCCGTACTTTGTAACAAAATCGATTATAGTAACAATAAAAAATTACAGAATCAACTTTGAAAGGAATTTCGGAGGAAAAAGATATATTTAAATAGCTACTATGCCCTTTTTGCAACCGTTTCTTCAATTTATTTACCTTTAAAATTTGATTTGATCTTAGTTTCATCGATATGACGTTAGTTTCATCGATTGAGTTAAAACAGAGTTCAGGAGCTGAACTTCCAGCCAAATTAAACCCTGAGCGAGAAGTGACTAATTTTAGGCATAAAATATCAATTGTGTTTCAAACAACATGGTCCAGAACATTTAAAATGTTAATAATGAATCAAAAAATACTCTCAAAATATTGAAACTTGCTAGATCCAATTAACCTAACTGCATTTATTAAAACTGTTTTTTAGCCTTTTGTGGATGTATGTGTCAAACATGACAATATTTATGAAGCCCAAAAATACTTGCCAAAAGTTAAAGAAGAGAACAGGATCAAATATTATATTAAAGCTAGGTAAGCAGCTCTACACTTTTTACATTACGTTAATTATTTCTGTATTATTAATTTTACAATATTTTTTTCTAGACTACTTGACGATGCAGCAAAAATTGCATTTGAAAAAAAGGATTTAGCAGCTCTGAATCAAATTCAGAATATGTGTGGTGTCATGGATAGAACTATTGCAGACAAAATTACTACTATGAAGTCCCAACTTTCATCCAAGCGTTAATTTATTTTTTCTATGTATAATTATATTATATAATAAAATTTGTATATTTGTTTTCATTTTTAAGCTGTATAGTGAAAATATTTTGAACTAAGTATTCTTTACTGACATTTGTGATCAATGCTTAATTAAAGTAAGAAACATCAAAATTCTTATTACTTGGTATTCTCAGTATAAATTTTATATTATTAAAACGTTGTCACTTGTACTGAACCTTTTATTACTGCAATTTTATCAATTTGTATTTCCTCTGGTATTATTTAGTTTCATATCTGAGAAAAGGAAGAGGTGTACGTTATTTTTAATGAGCTAGAAAAAAAACATAAAACTTTGACAAAATATTAAAAAAAAACAAATTCTGACAGGTGATACAAAACTAAGCATAAATTAAGAACTAAACACTGTGTGTGAGATGTAGTTTATTATTCTTAAGTATTTTATAGACTTTATAATAGAATCTGTTAATTGTTGCTATTATAATTAGCCCTCATAAAGTAAAATTTGGTTGCCTTTATCCCATTATTTGAATCCAAATTATTGTTCTCTATATCTGATGTTGCTTTTCAACTTTTTAAACCAAAAAATATATGGCCTGATCGGAATTATCTTTCAAGAAACTCGACTTAGTAACTTAATATGCTAACCACCCATGAGTTAGTTCATTTTATTTTTGTTGTTTTCAACTAGTTAATGAACTTTTCTCTATATCAAAAATCAGCATATCAAGGCCTAACAAATTTCCCAGGTTGTGATGGTTACCGCACTGATATTTTCACCTACAATGTTGCTTCGAATTGTGTGTGTGTTGCGAGGTTTCCACTACGGTCGTATTTTTTGCAAGATGCGAAAATACTGTTTGATTTGCGAAAATAAAGCAAGGCCATTTTCACTTTTTTGCTCCAATATAAAAAGAACAAAAAACAATGTACGATCTGAGAGAGAGAAAGCAAGCATGGTGATTGATTGATTGAATTAGGTGTTTATGGCGCAAGAGCCTTAATATGCTATACCAAACATGGTGATATCTCCATATATTATTTCTCTAAGCCGAATCCTATACCCGGTCGAAACTCGCTCATTTCTTTATCGAATTGCAAGAAAATGTATGATTTTGAAGCTTATCCCGCGGGCTATTGACGAAAATTAGACCCACCCTCTAAAAAGTGTCGGTTCGTTTTTTATTCGAACTTCAATTTTTGGGCACAAAATTGACTCTATCTAGCGAAATAATTGTCGTATCGTCTCCATTATGATTTCATTCGAAAGATTAAAAAAAATGCCTTCTTTAGAACGTTTCTCCGCTAGCGCTGCGTAACGAGAATCTCGAAAATCCACGTTTAAGCGACTTATAAGCGATTGAAGTTTGAAAAAGTTAAATTTTTTGCTCAACTGTCAAAATCGTTACATTGTTGTTCAAATCAATTTTAAATGCGACATTTCAAGCCAAGGCTTAGCTCGGTAAACCTTAATTGTAACTTTTATTGTTTCAAAATACTATGGTAGTTTTGCGATAACGTTAGTATTTAGTTTAGTAGTAGCCTTGGGTATTTGATTTTAATATAGGGTATCACTTTTGTAGTAGTTGTAAAAGTGAACGTGTCTTTGATCTCTTTGAAAAGTTGTCAGAACGACGGCAGTAGATGGCGATGTTGTGCAAATGAAGCCAATAAAAATTGTCGTATTAAATTTTAAGTTTAGAGTTTTTTTTTTTTTTTTTTTTTGCGGATTTCCGCACGGGTCACCTAGTCCAACTTAATCTTATTATAAATCATACCCAAATGCTTTCAAATCCAACAATATATTGTCTTAATGGGCATAAAATCCCCCCAATAAATGCATTATTAACAATTTTAAAAAAGTGTGTTTTTTTAATGTGAATTTCAATCCTAAATTTTAAAAACACTTTAAATTTATAAAAAAAATATTACCCACTATGAATTTTTTTTCTAGCAGTCAAGGCTAAATTTTGAATTTAGTTTTCAACAGGAGATGAAATACATAGACTTGGTTAAAAAGATAGTAAACATATTTACTATTTATTAACCTTTAGCAATTTACTAAAGCCGTTTCTCCAATTTTAGCTTTTTTTCTAAAAAACTTCGAAACTCGGCTTAACCCTGGTGTGTTGCAGAAGCAGGATGGAGAAAAGGTCCATGACAACCAGAAGAGACAAAAGGTGGATGGTAGGGAAAGTCATTTGGCCTTGACGGGCACTCTCGTTCCATAGACTAGAATTTATTCCAAACCATTTTTTGCAAGTGAAAAACACTTAAGTGACTTGAACTTTGCATTTCATCTTAGTGGGAACTGAGAAACCCCCTCTTTTGACTGAAAAATTCACACATTGAATTTTTGAGAAAAAGAAATAGATTTCAGTTAATTGTTTATTTATACAGATAACTACATGATTGAGTCATAATGGTAACATTTTGTTCTGACGACTGTACACAGTAAAAAAAGAAAAAGAAAATAGTTACATTTGCAGATGTGGCAAAGTCCCACTCATTCAACATGTGTTAAACTGATTACTCTGTTCAATTCAACAAACAATTTCTGCACTTAAAAAGATCAAAAGGGATACAAAAGAAATTTTTTTGGCATTTACAAAAATTCCTGCACAGCTTTTTTCAAAAATTAAAGATAAGTTAATGTTTATTCTTTTTCATTTCACTGTACCAATTATATTTGATATGATGGCTACTGCATTCAACCTTTTCCCATAAAATCCTTTTTTAATTATGAAGAAATTACATATTTAAACAAAATAGTATATTTCAACAGTAAACATATTTGAAACATATCTATCATTAAAAAAATTATAATTATAAAAAATTATGGGTGAACTTTAATATTCACTTGCAATAATATGTACAAAGGTTTAATCCTATAATAATCAATAAACTTGAAAAAAAAAAAAAAAAATGGATAATTGTTATGAAATGTGTTATTCCATTGCATAGAAATAAATCACTTTATTGATTTGACCGTTATTGGGTATTTCCTTTAAATTTTTATCGCAAGAAAGTATCTTGAGATTCTTGTTTTATTTTTACTGTTAAGCATGTTTTCTTCGGATCTTCCATAAGAGCAGTAATTATTTTAAAATGTATAAAGCTTAAATTTTTGATTTCAAAATGTTTATAATATTTTTTAAAACTAAATCTTTTTAATTTGCTTAGCCCTGTGGCAGCTTTCTGCGACACCTAGAACCAATTTTTCTAGAACAAATTTCTTTCTGCAACACTAGAATTTTCTTCAATAATAAATATATATGCAACCCTCTAACAATAATCTAACCCTCTAACAACACCTAATACAAGGTGTTTTTTTTTTTTTTTTTTTTTTTTTTTTTAAATGTTAACATACCATAGATTCATAGTTTTTTTTTTCTTGCTGTTTTTTATGTTATTATTTTTTTCTTAGCCTTTATTTTCCTCCCAATCACAAAAATCTTTCTGCACACTGTTTCCCTGATTCTGGGACAGTGTCACCGTATCAGTAGCTTTCTGCCACAAGGTTGCCTAGTACTAGTATGGCAAAATGTTTGATTCATGAATTCTGTTTTTGTAAAATGCTATGTTATAATTTTAATTTGGCAAGGCTTTTGGAAGTTAAGGAGCATTGCTTTTGAAATAATTAAGTGCTAAAAGTATTCTTACCAAAATATGCTTAACTGGTGCCTAATATAATTGGTACAAGCCAATACAAGAACTTACTTTCAAAATTGTGCAGGATCAACCAGGCTTTTAATGCAGTTTGAAATTTGTACGTAACACAAGATCAAGCATAAGATACTATAAAATTTAATTTCCATTTCATGTTAATTTCAGTAATCAGGTTCTTATTGGATGATTGGGACTTTACTGCACTAAAAACTACAGCCAACCAAAGGAGGGAAGATCTGATCAATATCAGTTTGTACTGCTGTAACATATATCTGTCATTTCTAGCTTGAATAACAATTATGCCATTTTCAATTTGTTTGCGGTTACTTACATTCCTCTGGGGATTTTACATGGGGGGAGAAAAAAACAAAAAAAAAAACAGATCTCTGAGAAGATATTATAAAGAAAATGGAAACATGAACAAAGTAAAAAAACAAACTCACATGGCATGAACCATATTTTTTTTAGTGGTTTTAAATGGGAATACAATTAGTAAACAAAAAAACTTTTTAAGGAGAAAACCACTTTTTTTTTTGTTAGTGTACATTAAAAAACATTGAAAAAAATAAAAAGCTTTATTTTGCACTATTTTAAAAAAAAGCTTTATGGTTATCAAAATAAAAAAAAAATGGCCACATCTTTATTATAAAATAATTTTTTTTTTTTTTTCTCTTTCCTTAAAAAACAAATTTCAAAAACCAAATTCTAATTAAAAAGTTACATTTTTATTATCCATTTAAAAAAATTAATAGTTTTCCTTACATTGGGCCCAATATTCAACAAAACTATTATATTCTAACTCAACATTTACAATATTTAAAAAATAATTTTTTTTAAAATTTTAAAATTTTAAAAGAATTTTTTAAAAATGGGAAATTTTTTCATTTTAAAAAAAAACCCAATTAAAAATAAAAAATAATTATGTTGTAAGGCAGTTTCCTGTTAACAATAATATGAGATGAAACTCATCTTATTTACAGTAACCCACTGGTTTTGTTTGAGAATAGAATGTTTGATCACTACACTCTAATTTAGTGATATCTCAATTACAAAGTTTACCAAAGACGTCTAAGTCAAGCTGCACTTCCTTGTCTATACAGTCATAACTTCATAGCTCTACAAGTTCTGTCCTTCAATGAAATAAACACTAAGTCATTTAAATTTATACAGTTTCTTTATAGGGTATTCCGACCAGTGAGTGACCACCGACCCCAGAGAATGACCACTTCGCTGTTATTTTCTTAACAAAAAATAAGGTTTCTAAATTAATTGTTTTTTAGATAAATTGCTTCAATATGCTTTTCTTCCTACCAAATCTCTGAGCTATCTGATACCTGATTGGAATTATTTTTGGTCATGTATTTTTTCTAGTAAAAAATTTAAGAATTTTACAGCCGGCCCCAAATTTTTTTTTCTCTTCCCAAAATTTTTAAGGTTTAGTTTTGTGTAAAACCTACTTTTGATTCGTTTAAAATTGTTTTTATAAATTAATTTTTTTAAATTTAAATACAAAAGAATTTTTTAGTATTTTTTTTCAGGCTATGTTTTTAATTTGTTTTCAATCTTTATAAATTTAATTTTAGATTTAGGGGTTGGCCCACTCACGGGTCAGAAAAACTCTGAAAAGCCATGAATGACCAGCTGTTTTTTCACGGGATTTTAATGTTGTTTTAAAAAATTTAAAGAAAACTGGGCCCGACCAGTGAATGCCCACCACCCAGGGGGGAAATGAACACGCGTCTTTTTTCCCGTTAAAAAAAAAGGGTTTTAAAAAAATTTTTTTTAGACCGGGGGCATCAACAATTTTTTTCCGTGAAAATTCCCAACTAGGTTACTTTAGTTTTTTCCCTTTTTTTTTGTTGAAAAAATTGATAGAATGTTACTCTCGCTAGTAGTGTTTTTCTTTTTTTGGGAAAACAAAAGGAACTTTTTTTAAAATTTATTTAAAAAAAAAAAAAAATTTTTTTTTTACCAAAAAATTTTAAATTTTTGGTTTTTCTTTTAACATATTTTTTTTGCTTTAAAAAAAAAACTAAAGTGTATTG
>JAXGGA010004831.1:0-83965 GCA_038373865.1 Uloborus plumipes
TCATGTCATGTTGGGTACCAAGCACAGAAACTCTAAAAAGGTGTAAAAAAGCGTTGGAATGTATGTATGTTTATGTAAATTTCTGAATACATTATTTTTTGCCAGAATCTAAGACCTCATTTGGAATATGATGCTCAATTTTTGCTTCCTTATCTGAAGAAAGTTATTAATTTATTGGAAAGGGTACAAAGAAAGGCTACAAAGTTAGTAAATTGATTTTCTAATTTCTAACGTATATAAGTACCTTATTTTATTTCAACAATATCAATGAAATCTTTTAGGAGGCACTCATTTACTTACACTGTAATGAAGCTGGCCTTCTGCTTGCTTTCGTCGAATGTCCTTGAATAATTCTTCTAACTGATTTCGTATATAAGGCAGTACAACAGAAAGGAAGACCCAAGCACAAATCTTTCTCTTTGAAACGTCAGGAGTCCTAGGGTCTGGCAATCTCTTCAAATTGTAGAATGTTTCAGTAAACAAGCCACCTGCATAAGGCAGTAAAGAAATTAAGCTAACACATACTGAAGTTCAGAACACATCTTTAAAAATACAGTTGAACTTTATCAATTCAAACACGCTCAAGACTTTTAACGGCTACGACCAACTACGCTCTGGATTCAAGCTCTATTTACTGTTGGTTGGATAAGACAAACAACGGTTAAGATGAATTGATTTTAAAGTAGAGGTGTACTGAACAACTGAGTACCGAGTGCTCGGCCTTCCACTATTGGGCCAAGTACGGAGCTACCGAGTGCTCGGTATGACACTTGTTGCACCAGAGTTTAAAATACAATGACTTTGATTATCAAAATAATTTCATAGCATTTTTTTTATTTTTTATCTTTTTCCACAGTACCCCCTTGACTGCTTGACCCAAAAAAGTCACAACCTTTCTTTTACAACTGTAAAATGACTAATTTTACTCCTGAGTATTGTTATCAATATACCAAGAAGTTGAATCTGCGAAATGATGATTTAAAAATCTGTAATCTAAGTTTTCAAATGATTCAAAATAAATTAGAATATGATTTATGTGTTTTTTATTATCAGTCTATGAATTGTCATCTTAGAAATCACATTGAACTGTTCCTGGCCAAAGGTGAATTTAACAAACTAATACTGTCGTCTCCACTTAATCCGCTAACGGATAAACAAATACCCTGTTTATACGAATAAAATATTTCGGAACCGAATATTTCTTCTGCCGTTGACGCGATGTTAAAGATCCCCGTTTAATCTCATACAACGCTTAATCGAATAATATTTTTCGGAACCAACAGTATTCGTTTAAGCGGGGCCGACAGTATGTGATATGGAAATGGTAGTAACATACAAATGCATTCACGAATTTCCAACATAGCAAAGACATAGGCAATAGCTAATTTTAACCATGCATTGATTTTAAAAGTTAAGATTCTTTTTTTTGACTCACATATAACGCAGTAAAATTTTGTGAAAAAAACAATTGTACATTCCTCAAAAATTTCATTATCATGAAAAATATTCAATTTTTACAACAACTTGGCATTGGCTGATCATAATTTAACAGAGTATCGAGTATTTACGGAATACTCGGTACACCACTATTTTAACCCATTAATGCCTGACATTTTTTTTTTCAACGGTACTTTGTATACTGGTTACAAATAGTGTTTAATGGACAGGAAAAATAGTTAAAAAATTATCATGTAAAAAATAAATTTTTTATTTAAGAAAGAAAAATCGTCCCTAAAAAGGGACGCTAGGCACCAGAGGGTACATACTTTTTTACAAATTTTTTTTCTGCCTACGATGTAAAATTGAAAATGACAATTTATAAGAAGAAATAAAATCAGCAATTAACATAAACTGGGAAGTAGATTCAGAGAACAAGAAAATATTGGTGTTGTTGAGCATGAAAGTCAGCAAAACATTTGTTCTGCAAACCTACGTATTGCATTTGCTGCATTCCGATAAGGTCTTTTACTTCAATGGGCACATCTTACCTGAGTCTTATTTAAAGCAATATAACAACTAGCCCCATAATACCTAACTCAACTCTCTTGAGCTCAATGCATGTTGTACAGCAGCTTCTAAAATAAAAATGAAGAGCGGCTACCACCATTTTTTAGAGTGGATCAAAAACCGGTAGTTCCCGATATTTGATGCATGGGATCTTTTTCCCTATGCAACGTTTGTATTGAGCAACCATATATATTTGGTTCATCAATTTCAATTACTTTCTTTTCGCTATTGGACAATCGCTTAGCCTTTACAATAGGATAAACTCCATGAAGATTCAATGCAATAGTTATGACATTGCTATTATTCCACCGAACCAACGTAATATTATTTTACCTGTCATCGACATTTATTCAAAACTTCCTCTCTTTTCTTTTTTGAACAACGTAACTTTAGTTCATGAGCATTTTTTAATCCGATTCTTGCACAAAACCTTGCTGAGACAAATAATCACGTAGGAGCGCAAGAGAAGTAAATAAATTCTCACAGTAGAGATCAAAATTGGCATGCTCAGGGAATTCTGAAATTAAATCTGCACCCCCCCCCCCTTTCCCAAACAACAGACACATATGCAATCCTTGAATTCTTCATCAAGGTGAAATGCTAAGCTTCTGAAACAGCTTAGGGCTTCTTCAACAGTCAGACTAAACAATAATAAACACCTAAATGCATAATGGAAAAGTAATTAAATACAACGAATAATTAGTGTTTTAAAGAATTACATTTTTGAAATAGCTTTCTTTCAAAATTTACCTTGAGTATTTTTTGTAATTAAAAAAAAGAAGAGAAAATATTTAAGAACATTGTATAATTAAGTTTATATATATTAATTAATTTAATTTAATTAGATTTTGAAAATAAAATAAGTTTTAAAAATGACAATTATTATCAGTTTTTCAGTCTAAAAACATTTACTAATTTCTTTTGATATAAATTATAGATTCTAAGCAAGAAATCAGCAACGGTTAAACAATGCAGCCTTTGGTGCCTAGCGTCCCTTTTTAGGGACGTTCTTAAATTGCTATAAAATCCTAAAAAAATTTAAAATTTACAAAATTGCAAAAAAAGGTAAACTAAAACATCGATCAAAGTAGCACATATATCAAACACAGATAGATTTACTTGTTAATAACTTTAAAAACTTAGCTTTTTGTTCTTGAGATTGCGAACAATGTAATTTTTGATAAAGATCATAATCAAATGGCAACAGATCACACTTAACAGCAGTTATGTGCTGAAATCTGTTAATACAGAATTGAAGCAATACCAAAGTAATAATTGAACACAATTATTTGGTTGAAATGTTCATTTTTGGAAAATTCAGACACACTTTTTGGACCGTCCCTAAAAAGGGACGCTAGGCATTAATGGGTTAAAGGCAGGGTTGGGTTTTTGACGTCAAAAACCAGTTTTTGACATGACATGTTGAAAACCTGTCGAAAACCCGTCGAAAACCTGTCAAAAACGTCGAAAACATGTCGAAAACCTGTTTAAAACTCAAAAACAGTAGTTATTGAGATTTTTTATAAACATATAAGGTTTCTCATCCTGAAAAATATTAATTAAAAATTTATACAACTTATCAATCAAGTTTAATAAACTTAAATTAATAAATTTAATGAAAATTATTTCTCATTTTTTTAAACTTGTTTTGCCATGAAAAAAGTTCAATAATAAAACTTAAATCCAGCTTTTAAAGTAGTTTTGTTTAAATGTTTATCTAACTGTCAATTAGTTATCTTATCAGTCAAGTTTAATAAAAAGTAAATTAATAAATTTAATGAAAATTAATTCACATTCTTTTAAATGAACTTGTTTTGGAGTGAAAAAAAGTTACAAATATTAAAACTTAAATCCAAATTTTAGAGTAGTTTTGTTTAAATGTTTTAAAAACTATCAATTAGCTATCTTGTCAGTCAAGTTTAATAAAATTTAAATTAATAAATTTAATGAAAATTAATTCCCATTCTTTTAAATTAACTAAATTAATGCCGTGAAAAAAGTTACAAATATTAAAACTTAAATCCAGTTTTTAAAGAAGTTTTGTTTAAATGTTTAAAAACTATCAATTAGTTATCTTATCAGTCAAATTTAATAAAAATTAGCCTTTTGGATCCGGGCTGTTTTTTAGAAATTTTTCTTTCGACCCAGGTAGTACGACAGTTGAACCAGATTTCTTTTCCATTGAAAAGAGAAGGTATAAACTGTCGTACCAGACGTATAAAACCTTGAAAAAATCCCCGGCTCCAAAGGGTTCGAGGGAAAATCTCAACCACGTCCTCTAAAAAAAAAAAGACTTACGGTAGAGCATGTGTGCCGCCCGGCTCCTAAAGGTTAAATTAATAAATTTAATGAAAATTAATTATCATTCTTTTAAATTAACTTGTTATGTCATGAAAAAGGTTAAAAGTATTAAAAGTTAAATCCAGTTTTTAAAGTAGTTTTGTTTAAATGTTTTAACTATTAATTAGCTATTTTATCAATCTAAAAATCTTTACATCAGAATTTAAAGTGATTTTTTTTTCTTTTGAGTAAAAGCAAAACTAAATTAATTAGTACTCAGTGTACAAATCTGCTAAATATTTTTGATCAAACTATTTTATTTATTTATTTATTAGTTATTGTTGTTACTTTTGTAATCAACTTTATCTGAGAATTACTATAAATATTCTGTACTGGAAAATAAGCTTATTTAGGATTGCTTATTATACTTTATTTTAATAATCTAAAACTCCAAAAGTTTACTTCAGTGTCTGAAATCAGAAATTGTAAAATTCATTTGAAAATGTATTTTGATTATCAATATCAAATTTAAACATGTTTTGGACAGAAATTTAGGTTTTTGACAATTATGTCAAAAACCATGTCAAAAAGGGGTTTTTGACATGACGGTAAAAACCACGGTTAAAACCGGATAAAACCTCCGACTGTCAAAAACTTGCCAACCCTGGTTAAAGGTCTCTTGGAGTTGGTTTTAACAAGATTTGCCATATGCCTGTACATTAATTTCTAGATTTAAATAACAGTACAAGCAAAAACAAAAAAAAAAAGCCATATAAATTCCAAATATATCATGTAATCTTGTATAATTTGAAAATAAACAATTACAAAAATCAAAGAGCCAATTTTAAGTTACCTTTTAATCGAAGGTGGATGTACTGAAATATAGAATCGACAATAGTATATCCTTCATCAAAATTGGAATGCAGGAGGCTAAATCTTTCGGGGTAATTTTCAGCAAGAATCTAAAAAAGAAAGTCAAGCATTAACTTCCAGCAACATTCTAAAAGGAGCCACGTATGTTTTTTTCAGCAGAACCCAAAACAAATATCTGCATATTCTAAATCATAAAAACCTTGAAAACATGACGAAAAGCAGATCTGAGTCCAGAAACTAAATTTTCTTGCCCTAAAACTTCAAATATCGTAGGTTTAGTTTCTCCCGCAGTGGCGTGATGAATACCAAGTTCTGCCATGTATACATATATTTTTAAGTCAAATAACCTTAAATATTATGCATTTCAGTTGTGGTTTATGAATATTTCTAAACTCGTTTCCAGTATGAATCGAACATTTGTTTATTTATTTATTCAGATCTATACGACAGAGGTTACTCTGCTTAGGAGCTTCAGGTATTTGACAACCATGGAGGTCCCTGTAACACATGGGCGCAGCCATTAAATTTGTTTTGTTGCCAAACAAAAACTAAAAACATGATTCAGTCGTGTTCGAAAAAATTAGCTGCTTAATATGGTTTATTAATCACGTGATAATTGAAATTGTTAGTAGCAGGTGTCCGATTATTCCAATTTCTGTAGTGCGTTTCATGAATGCGAGTTTGCTTAAGCAGAAAAATGCATAGAAGCACTCTTTCAAAACTTTGATCTTTATTATCTGACTTTTGGTTGGCTGAGGCAGGAATTCAAGTGAAACAAGGACGATCGCAACTCACCAATGCAATCGCAAATTCCAAAATTTGGATATGTTACAATCGCTACGAGTAAGGCCTCTATATATACGAGCCGGCGCATCAAGATTAAGTTTCACCACTTTGGATCCAGAGCGTGTTTGTGTGTTTGAGTGGTTGTCTTTTCTGGCTGGTACAGGGACGTAACTAGAGGGGGCAGACGGGGCTCGTGCCCCGGGCGCCAGATTTTAGGGGCGCTGAACTGGCTAAGTAACTGCATCATTTTCTTTTCATTATTTTTAAGAAAAAAGACAATTTTTTAAAAGAGTCATTCCATATAAAGTGGACTAGTGGTCTCCACCCGACCATCTCCGATTTGGATCAAATTTTACAGAGGTGCAGACATACCTATGAAACTAACCTATGCAAATTTTTAGCTTCCAAGATCTAAATCTGGAGGATCTAGGATCCCGCAAAAAATGTGGTCCAAAATGGCGGATGAGCTTCGTGAAACGAGTTGCAATGTTTAGGTCAAGGTTGCAGAAATTTTTATCACAGTGGAAACCTAATATTTTTGGAGCTTAAAGTACTTTTAGTTGTCAACACTCTCCAGTATATTGTGTGAGGTTGCGCTTATTAGATTTTGTGTAGCACGCGCCTAAACTTACGAAAAAACGCGGTGGGCAATCTTTTTCCTGGATTCATAAATTTTTAACCAAACAAAATCAAAGGTTCATATTTCGTAGTTCTATTGTCCAAATACTTGGTTTTAATGTTTTACAGCTGGCAGAGCTTAAATATTGATTTTGTAAAAGATATTGTCGTCCAAAGTGTCTATCAAAATCATTTTAGTGAAAAATCGCCTATTTTCAACTCACTGTATCTCAGGTTTGTCACCTCCAATCGTTTTTTCCTTGGCACTATTAGAAAGAACAGATTATTTCCTATCGAAATGAGGTTTTTTTTCGATGGTGTTCTTTCGAATAAGGAGGAAAAAATAAGCTTGAAATACTGATAGTTATGAAGAATTGGCATAATTAGGCTAAAAGACTGCAGAAAATTTTATTACACTGGAAGTCTAATGTTTTTGGGAATCTAAAGTACATTTGGTTGTTTATATTAATATTCTGATAGGGAAAAATCTGTTATTTATAGTGGTACTAACGAAAAGATGATGGAAGGTGACAAACCTGAGTTCATTGAAATCAAGCTATTTTTCAAACAGGAATTGCCAATACTTTTTGTGTATGCTACATAAAAGCTAATGAGCTTGGACTCACATAATGATTAGAATCTATTAACAACTAAATGTACTTTAAGTTGTTAAAAATTCGGACTTCTATCATAATAAAATTTTCTGCAGTCTTAGCCTAATTATGCCAATTCTTCACAACTGACAATACTTCTAGCTATTTTTTTCTTCCTTATTCGAAAGAACACCATCGGAAGAAAAACTCATTTTGATAGGCAAAAATCTGTTCTTTCTAATGTTGTCAACGAAAAAACGGTGGAAGGTGACAAACTTGAGATACAGTGAGTTGAAAACAGGCGATTTTTCACTAAAATGATTTTGATAGACACTTTGACGACAATATCTTTTACAAAATCAATGTTTGAGCTCTGCAGCTGTAAAACATCAAAACCAAGTATTTGGACAATAGAACTACGAAATATGAACCTTTGATTTTGTTTGGTTAAAAATTTATGAATCCAGGAAAAAGATTGCCCACCGCGTTTTTTGGCGCGTGCTACACAAAATCTCATAAGCGCAATCTCACAAAATATACTGGAGAGTGTTGACAACCAAAAGTCTTTAAGCTCCAAAAATATTAGGTTTCCACTGTGATAAAATTTTCTGCAGTCTTAGCCTAATTATGCCAATTCGTCATAACAGACAGTATTTCAAGCTAATTTTTTCCTCCTTATTCGAAAGAACACCATCGAAAAAAAAACTCATTTCGATAGGAAAAAATTTGTTCTTTTTAATGGTGGCAACGAAAAAATGGTCGAAGGTGACAAACCTGAGATATAGTGAGTTGAAAACAGGCGATTTTTCAAAAGAAGCGTTTTCATCGACACTTAGGGTGCCAATATCTTTTATAAATATAATATTTAAGCTCTGAAGTTGTACAACATTAAAAACAAGTATTTGGACAATAAAACTATGAAGTATAAATATTTGAAGTTTTTTGGTTAAAAATTTATGACAACCTGAAATCAAGAAAAAAAATTGCCCACCACGTTTTTTCGCAAGTTTAGGCGCGTGCTATACAAAATCTAATAAGCGCAATCTCACAAACTATACTGGAGAGTGTTGGCAACCAAAAGTACTTTAAGCTCCAAAAATATTAGGTTTCTACTGTGATAAAATTTTCTGCAACCTGGACCTAAACATTGCAACTCGTTTCACGATGCTCATCCGCCATTTTGGACCACATTTTTTGCGGGATCCTAGATCCTCCATATTTGGATCTTAGAAGCTAAAAATTTGCACAGGTTAGTTTCATAGGTATGTCTACACCTCTGTAAAATTTGATTTAAATCGTAGATGGTCGGGTGGGGACGATTTGAAAAATTAGTCCAGTTGACGTGGAATGACTCAAAAGACAGCTCTCCCTAAAAAGAAATAAGCTCAATGCGGGCACAGGAAAAAAGTTAAAGAAATGTCTTAATGTGGGAAAGATCGACGGAGAGAAAGTGAGGAGGGTGCAGTAAATGGCATGAATATATATGTATTTTTAGAGAGTGACCAGTAAAAGTGTTTCACTTGTCCCTTTGGCTTTGAGAAAGTATTGTATGTATTTAGTTGTGCTTTTTATTCATTCTCTATGCAATATACATTAAGTATACTCGTATATGACGGTCCAGACATTGGCGTTATCATTTCTTTCGACCAATATTTTATTTTATTTTAATGGGGGGGGGGGGGGCGCCGAAGCGAAGCCTTGCCCCTCTTCAAAAATGGCCTAGTTACGTCCCTGGGCAAGTAATCGCGTTTTGGTAATTTTTCACTGTGAGCAATTATTAGCGACACGTGGATTTGGCAAAGCTTAGCAATGTGCCAAAACTTTTTTCTGGTAACCCTACTCCGCAACAATGAAAATTTGAAAGTAAAAGTTAAGGAATTGGATCCAAAGTGGTGAAACTTAATCTTGATGCGTCGGCCTGTCTATATAGTAGCTCTAGCTACGAGATGCGATTCTAATGTAATTCGACTTCCAGTAGCGATTGCAATTTGCGATCGCCTCGAAGCGATTGCAATGGTGTTTCACTTGAATCCCTGCCTAAATCTTCTGAACTGTCAAAATGCCATCAACTCTCGGTATTATTCCTGGATCAACCCACCCAAATTCATATGGTGAGAACTAGAGCATTTTTAATTCCTTTAATACTCATATCTCCCAAAGTCACAAACGAAAGATGTTTGAAGCCACTTTCATTTTTTATCCACTTTTAGCCTTTGATTTTATGGAAGTTATCAAAAGTCGTTTTCTCAGTCAAAAATGAGATTTTTAGATCTTAACATTTCTGCCCAAATCCATAGGCGGCTCGCACAGGATGGCAAGGGGGGGGGGGACTGCCCTTGCTTCTGAAAGTAAAGGGGCGTTGCATCTTCCCTTTTCATTTTAAAAAAGTAATGATCGAGTGAAAAATGATTTTTTATTCAGTGGACTGATTAATTTCACCAAAATAAAAGCCGAAAATTCCAAAAATCGGACTTTTTTCATGTTATTTTATAAAGATAGATGAAAATCAACCAGCCAGGTTGATTTTTGAGGCCATATTCCGCATTTTTTAGAAGTCAATCAATAAGCGATATCAAAATCAAAGCCAAATTGTAGCAAAAAAAAAGCTTTAAAGGAACTGTATATTCTAACTCCCTCCCCCCGCATTTCTTTTGACACTCCTCCCCCCCCTTTCTGGTGGGGGAGGGGGGGGGGTCGCCAGCAGCCTATGCCCAAATCTATTTGACTTACATCTACGGCAGCTAATTTCATACTTTTGTGGTGAAATATATAAGAGACTGGTCTCACATGCTAATTTATTTAATTTTAGGGGTTTTTTTTGTCAGTTTACTTACATTGCTATTGACTGCGGTGTTAATCAATTTTAACTTCACCCATGATACATATTCATTACAACTATTCACATGGGGTACAATCTGAACTTCACTGGCAATTTATTCAAATACAGTGAACTCTCACTTTTGCGCCGGCTCAAGGGACCAACAGAAAAAGGCGCATAAGTGAGAGAGACGCATAAGTGAACAAGCCTATTTAAAAGTCTAAAATGCAACACAAGTTCTAAGGAGAGCATGAATAAGATTGTTTCTATAGAAAATGGTCATATAACTACGGTTTGGCAACTACTGTAACCTAACTACAATGATAAGGTGAAAACAAAAATTGTAGCATACGTAATCACAAACTGGTCCTTTTAAAACGATCCATAATAGATAATTGTCCCTCTCCGAACTCTAGTTCATGTGGAAAAAATGCCTTCCGTGAGCAATAAAAGCGAAAGATTAAAGAGGAAAGTGAAGAAACATGCTCATTTTTTAAGAAACTAAATTAAATTGCTTACATTTTTCGAAAAATTCGGCGCATAAGTGAAATATTTATCTTTAGAGCGACGCATAAACGAATGAAATTATCATTATTTTACTATGGAATGTGCCGGGACCACTGAAAATCGTCGTATAAGTGAAAAAGGCGCATAAATGAGGCGGTGTATAAATGAGAGTTCACTGTAAAACGTTTTATTGTTATTTTCATGTTTCTGTTGATGAGTTTATTCAGATAAACATTTCTATGTCCTTTAAATATTAATGAAAAATTTTTACGAATCCCCTGAGCAGCGGAGGGGGGGGGGTTTAAAAGGCCTATTGGTAAATCAGGTTCTGGGTGTAAGAAAACGCGTTAGATACGCTAACTGCTAAATATCTAAAACAATCATTGCATTCATGTTTTAGATTCTAGTTGAGCTAATCGGCCTTCTGGCATCGTTCTGCAAAATTATTAGTGAAAAAATTAACTAACAAAGGGGCCGCTAGGATAGCAAAGCCCTATGAACTTGACAAAAGGCTCTAAAGCAACCTTTTTAGGCATAGGCGTAGAGTGACCATTTGGGGGGGGGGGGGGGGGCACATGACTTGAATTTCAGGGATTCAGGAGAAGTTCATGCCCTGGGAATTCTACTACGATGAAACAAATGAAAATAACTATAAATGATATTTTGGCTATGATTTTCACATTGATTTCAGAAAACTTCATGTTTAAAAAAGTAAGTGTCCACCAAGTTGGGGAAGGGGCACGTGCTCCCCCCTCCCGACGCTACGCTTTTGCTTTTGGGTTTCCATCTAGTCAACTGCACAATTTCAACCATTGGCTATATCAATTTTAAATTTTGGGGGCCCCTAAAAAGCAGGGAGCCGAGTCAGGAATCAGGTTCTGTAGACAAGCCCTCTCGGGTTTTTTTTTCTGAAATCAGGCCCTGAGTGTAATAATTAAAAAAAAAAATGCTTCATTTAGTTACAGTTAGTAATTTCTAAAACCAAAGATCCTTCGGTTTTTTTTTTTTAATTTTGACGAGAAAAAATAGTGTTTTCAAATATATGATTCGGGAGTACTTTGAAAAATTTTATCTCGGAACATAGTTTGAATTCAGAAAATTCGGAGCAAAGTGGAGATGCGAGGCCCCGGGGAGGCCCTGGGCAGTCACCCGATTCGCCCACCCCTTGCTACGCCTCTACCTGCCTTAGCCCTGGTTTAGGGGCGGTTACCTACTGCTTTAATGACTACATGTTTCAATTCTAAATTAAATTTAAAAATTGCTAACTTATTTATTTTTAAACATAACTTTACATGACTGGTCTTTAACCTCATTTTGATAAAGGACCAAATGCTCATTATAGAAGGGTTTAAGGGCCACATCGATCAACTGATATAGGGACACATGAGACACGACAAGAGTTTTTTTTTTTTTATACTTTTCAAAGGCGTAAAAAATCTAAAATGATACTTTGTCAACTGGAATTCTTGAGTTGAATCTTAATTTTGAAAACCATGGATTAACACGAAAATGTTTTTAAGTTTTCATGACATATCAAGTTATTTTTGGGGCAAGGTGACAATTTCCCTTAAAATAATAAGAAACAAATATACTTATATCAAGCATTCAACATTTAAAATAAGCATTTCTGCGCATTACTCAATAAAATAGACATAACAATAAACGATACTTAGATGCTAAAAATATATTTTTTCAAAACTAGTTCATTTAGATGCAACATAAAAAAATGATCGAGAGCTTGACAGGAAAGAAGTTTTCACTGGTCCCAAAAATGCCGAATCAATCGAAAACAATCGAGAAGTGGTATGCGATGGAAATCACCCTACACTGTAATAAATAGATGTTGTTTTTACAGTATAATACATCTAATTTTACAGTAATAAGCAGTAAAATTGCTAATTTTACAGTAGTAGACAGTAAAATTGCTAGTTTATAGTTGGATCATTCCATGTCAAGTGATCCAACTTTTTAACCTTACATTTTTGTATTTCTTTCCAATTTGGCTCATCAATTGTACCCCTTGAGGTTATCAAAAGCCTCAATTTTTAGATTTTTATCTCTATTATTTTTTTTTATTTATGAGACTTTGAACTTTGGAAAAACCCTCGTTTTTCCATGGATGCTTGAACATAAAAGGGACCATAACTCGGCACCAAATATAGATAGAAAGATTTGGTAAATGTCATTTTAAAGTACGTTAATTGCCGCTTAATCTGATATGCAACATGACTCATTTGATAAAAGTTTTATTTAAAAAAAAATGAAATTTAAATTTCTCAAAAAACATATAATGATTTTTTTTCAAAAAATTCTCAAACATTTTTGTGTATGTACCTTTGTTTGTACAAACTTTTAGGTAGGTTGGGAGCTCAATGGGATCATATTTTTTTTAATTTTTTAATAAAATTGTATAGGAAAAAAATGATATTTTTTAAATTCTATCTATTTAAATACTAAGTTTTTTTGCTTGTTATGGTCTAAAAAGTAGTAAATAAACATGAATACGCTTTAAGTGAGCTGGCATGAACTTGTAGATTGGTCAGGTTCCTCCCCTCTCCCCCTCCCTCCCCTGCACAACCACTCTTTTTTATGTCAAAAATGTTAAAAATGTTTTTTCAAAAAAACTCTTTGATACAAAATGAATAGTAAACTTATTTAAAGTTGGTAAATGGGTTTCCTTATAACTAGATAAAGACCCCCTCCCCCACCCAAATATACTATTAACACTATACTAATATGACTTCTATAACCAGGGGATTGAATTGACTATTATTTTTACCCCAGGTAAGTGAGCTCGTATGAACTTGTAGATTGATCAGTTCCTCTCCCTCCCTTCCCTCCCCCAAGTTGTTCAAAATGTTAAAAAAAGCCTCTTTGATACAAAATAGAAAACTTATTTAAAGTTGGTAAATGGGCTTCCTTTTAACAAGACGAAGTACAGCCCTCCCCCCCACCCAAATATACCATTAACACTATACTAAAAAGACGTCTGACCTGGGGATGGATTTGAGGATTATTTTCACCCTAGGTATATATTGTTTTGCAGACGAAGTGTTTCTTTTCAATCCGACCTCACAAGTGCGACTTCACAAAGTGCACATCCATTCAATATCTGAATTTAAACTTACGATTCATTTCATCCCCTACCCAGCACCAATCTTCAATTTTGGAGGGAGAAAAAAAGAGGTTCGCCCCAAGATCATAGCAAACAGCAAAATAGCACTGTTTCCTCTTGTTCTCATAATTGTTTTCCCATTATTTTCACACACACACACAAAAAAAAAAAAAAATAAAAATAAATCAAAGTATCTGGTCATACGTCAGTCCCCATCACTGCCTTTCCTTTCTCTTATTGGACAAAGCTCATGAGCTAATAAGAAAGAGCAACAAACAGAACAAACTGGAACACTACCATACATCAGTAGAGAATAAGGCTTTGAAAGGGGGGGAGGGGGGAATGATAAAAAATAAAAGTCTGTAGAGGGAAGGTAGGGTAAGGAAGGGGGGGGGGAGCAATCTGTAAAGCAGTTAAACAACATGAGAGGTTATGCTCAAAAAAGCAGTGTTTGTTAAATCTATAATTGATTTTAATATATGTATATAGATATATCTTGCTGCATTACTCTCCTTTACAACAAAATGAGAAAAAAAAAACAATTTAAAAAAAAAATAAATAAATCACAGCTGCACACTAGATTTTGCGAAAAGAGAGTTATGGGGACACAGACATATGATCTGATACTGTGATTACTTCTCAGTTTTATGCGAAAAGAATAGAAAAAAACAATGAGAGCAAGGAGAAACAGTGCTTATTTTGCTGTTTGCTATGATCTTTGGGCGAACCACTTCTTTCCTCCCTCTAAAATTGAAGGTTGATGCTGGGGTAAGAGATGAAATCAATCATAAGTTAAATATCAGGTATAGAATGGAAGTACACTTTGTGAAGTTCAGATCGAAAAAGAAACACTTCGTCTGAAAAACAAAAGACCTAGGGTGAAAATAATCCTCAATTCAGTCCCCAGGTTAGACGTCATATTAGTATAGTGTTAACGGTAAAAAAAAAAAATGTGGGTGAGGGAGATACTTCGTCAAGTTAAAAGAAAACCCATTTACCCACTTTAAATAAGTTTATTATTCATTTTGTATCAACTTAAAAAAAACATTTTGAATAGTTTTGAAATAAAAAAGAGTGTTTGTGCAGGGGGGGAGGGGGGGGAGGAACCTGACCAATGTACAAGTTCATGCCAGCTCACTTCAAGCAGTCATGTTTACTTACCATCTCAAGCAAGAGAACTTAGTATTTAAATGAATAGAATCTAAAAAATATAATTTTTTTCCTATACATTTTTATTTAAAAATTCAAAAAAATATGATCCCACAACCTAAAAATTTGTACAAACAAAGGTAAAATACCCAAGAATTTTTGAAAATTTTTTGAAAACAATTCATTGTATGTTTTTTGAGAAAATTAAATTTGAAATTTAAATTTCATTTTTTTTAATTTAATTTTTTATCAAATGAGTCATGTTGCATATCAGATTAAGCGGCAACTAACGTACTTTAAAATACTATTTACCAAATTGTTCTACCTATATTTGGTGCCGAGTTATGTTCCCTTTTATGTTCAAGCATCCATGGAAAAACGAGGGTTTTTCCAAAGTTCAAAGTCTCATATACAGGGTGAGTTTGATCGAATCTGCCATACGAAAAGGGGTGATAGAAGAGCCCAAGTGGAGTATAGAACCACCCATTAGCGGTGTCAATTCTTAACCGTAACCGAAAAATATTATATTTAAGAAAAATTCGCAAAAAAACAAAATTTTTAGAAAAAGACCAATTTCTGAACTTCCTGTCGGACCTACATACAAAATAAGTACATATTTGGAAAGAACAGACAAAATCCTTTAAAATGACACTTTTTTCATCAAGATAGTCGCACTTCACAGTGAGTTACAAGCTTTCAAACACTGGAAACACTCAAAAATGAAATTTCATCAAACTTTTCAGTCAAAAATTTCAGAAACAACCGTATGAGCTACAACCGATCAAATGCACCAAAAACTTTCCCATTTCAGTAGCTTTCAGATGATACAACAGAAAATCATATTGGGCTTCAAGTTCAGCTGGCTTTTGTTTGAAACAGTATGAAAATCGCCCTTTGTCAGAATATGGAAACCAGCAAAAAGTCAGACTTTTATGTTCTAAATTTTCTATTTCATGTAAGTGTACTGGTTTATTTATTCAAGAAAAGGAAAATTTTATTTCTAAATATTAAATTGTAACACTTTATTAAATTAATAATCACGAGAGAAGATAACAACACGTAGAAACAAAGGCAGCGCATTACTTTAACGCGCTTTTCACACACAAAAAAAAAACAATCAAAATTAAATGAGTTACACTAACATTCTTGAGTGCATTTACATGTACAAGCAATCCTCAAAATTTCCCAGAGCTACTGGAATTATCATACCCCACACCGGATAAATGCCCTTGGCCTTTTAAGAGCGAGAACTACCGTCGCTCTCTATGAAATTTCATTTCATTGAGTCCATTCATCCTGTCATTTGGGTCCTATTCCTTGGCCACCTAGATCACCAGACCTGACGCCAGTGAACTTCTTTGTTTGGGGATTCTTGAAACAAGCAGTTTACTGCTCAGATGCAACCAGTTTGCAGGACTTGCGCATTTGGCTTGATGGAGCAGTAGCAAAAATGAGAAATGAAATTTCATTGAGAGCGACGGTAGTTTTTGCTCTTAAAAGGCCAAGGGCATCTATCCGGTGTGGGGGATGATAATTTCAGTAACTCTGGGAAATTTTGAGGATTGTTTACATGTAAATGTACTCATAGATGCTAGTGTAACTCATTTAATTTTGAATTTTTCTTTGTGAAAAGCACGTTGAAGTAATGCTTCCTTTGTTTCTACGTGTTGTTATCTTCTGTTGTGATTATTAACTTAATAAAGTGTTACAATTTAATATTTAGTTATAAAATTTTCCTTTTCTTGAATAAATAAACCAATACACTTGCATGAAATAGAAAATTTAGAACATAAAAGTCTGACTCTTTGCTGGTTTCCATATTCTGACAAAGGACGATTTTCATACTGTTTCAAACAAAAGTCAGAATATCTGCTGAACTTGAAGCCCAATATGATTTTCTGTTGTATCATCTGAACGCTAGTGAAATGGGAAAGTTTTTGGTGCATTTGACCGGTTGTAGCTCATACGGTTGTTTCTGAAATTTTTGACTGAAAAGTTTGATGAAATTTCATTTTTGAGTGTTTCCAGTGTTTGAAAGCTTGTAACTCACTGTGAAATGCGACTATCTTGATGAAAAGAATGTCATTTTAAAGGATTTTGTCTGCTCTTTTTAAATATGTACTTATTTTGTATGTAGGTCCGACAGGAAGTTCAGAAATTGGTCTTTTTCTGAAAATTTTGTTTTTTTGCGAATTTTTCTTAAATATAATATTACTCGGTTACGGTTAAGAATTGACACCGCTAATGGGTGGTTCTATACTCTACTTGGGCTCTTCTATAACCCCTTTTCGTATGGCAGATTCGATCAAACTCACCCTGTATAAAAAAATAATAGAGATAAAAATCTAAAAATGGAGACTTTTGATTACCTCAAGGGATGCAATTGATGAGCCAAATTTGAAAGATATACAAAAATGTGAGGGAAAAATTTTCTCAGATTTTGGATCACTTGACATGGAATGACCCACCCTTTAACAATAAGAAGAAATATCAAAACCTTTTACAAGAGAAATTTGAAAAAGATTTTGATGAGTTTAGTCGTGGAAGAAGTAAAAAAAAGAAAAAGAAAACACGAATGTGGACAAGTTGCTATATAACCATGCATTTAGAGAGAATAAAATCAAAAAGGGCTTATTTTAATGAACAATTTATGTGAAATGAAATCGTATTTCTTTTGAAAATGGTTTAGGCATGAAATATATTAGCTATTTATTCCCAAAATTGGATCCCATTTCATAAGCAAATCTGTTTTGGCAAAGCCTATCAACAACTACAAATCTGACACTATCACCAGGAGTATCATTAAATATGAGAAAAGGTGTCATGTAATTGGATCTCGGCCAGGGAAAAAACAACCAACAAACTATCTCTCCAGCTTTTTCTTTCTCCGTCGGTCGTCTTCTCCTCCTACTACAGCTAATTCTGCTCTCGAATGCATTGTGGGAATTTTCTTCGCCGGGAATTTCTCCCAAAGAAAGAAGATAATGGCAGCACGCGGGAAAGCGCGGAATTACTGCCCATCCGGGTTCTTTCATGGAAGAAGCCGAGCGTGATATAATTTTCAGCGGTTTTCTGTCAGTGATGGATGATTGGATTAGATTGTGGACGAAAAAAAAAAAAAGGCGCGCAAGATGTGAATTTATATGATTCAGTTCTTCTTTCAGGGGCTAACGCGGACTTTTTTTTCTTTCTCTCACTTCGAACGGCATCATTTGTTCTGATTAAATTGCCGCTTTTCTTCCCGACTGCGCAAAATGGCACGTACTAGATATTCTATAATGTTTAGGAATGGTTATGGGACAAAGAAGGCTCGATCAAACATGTTCGGGACGTTTTGTATTTTTGAATAGGTAATTTAGTAATCAAATGAGTTTGAGCTGTGAAAATTTTATTTGGGTTTTACTATTTGGCAATTCGCATCTCGAATACGCCACCTTGCGGGAATTGCAAAATTCCTTCCAGAGGTAAAACAGTGCATTCCACGAACATTTTTAGGTGTCAAAATAAGTTGGTCTAAGTCAAAACACGTTTAGTTTGTAATGCTTGTTCATTTAAAAAGAATAAAGAATAATAATAAAAAAATAATAATAAAAAAAAAAAGAACATACATAGGATCAAATATCACTAATTCATTTGACTTGGAAGCAATAAAAACAAAACGGCGTGCGTTTGTTTTACCCTTCATAGACAGTGGCCGCAGCGCCCCCTAAATTTCGTTGGAGTTGTGACTTAAAGATAATGTGTGGAAACTGCTTTGTGTGTTGTCACTGCAGATATGTTTTCAAAAGGTTAAAAGTTTTCACATTTCATGCTTGGTTTTTCCAAAAAAAAAAAAAAAAGAAAAAAGAATTTCTGTGCATTGCTTCTGTTTAATTTCTTGTTAAACGCTGCACTGATTCGTCGCTTGTAGTGAAAAAATACCGTCTGGCATCAAAAGTAGTTGTATTTAAAAAAAGTGAATTCAAAATTAATAATAATTTATTTATTCTATTGCCACATTTTTGAATTAATCTTTCCTCAAATTTAATCTTATGATATTTTGCAAATTTGTTAGCCCGTCATTCCGAATTTTTTCAGAGAAGGGCAAGGGTGTATGCTCAATGTAAATTGTAGTGGAGAATCTCAAAACCAAGCCAACTTTCATGTAAATCATTCTTTTCCTAAGCTAGGAGACGGGCTATTTAAATAAGTTTTGATGTTTTTCCATAAAGTGACTAGTTTCGTCCTGGACTTAGATTTTGTACAGCATGGGACACTTTTTTGTAGTCGTATGTTCGCTATTTAGGGTATAATGCTAGAGTTTATGGGCAGGGACTAATTTACCATTAGGCCTATGAAACCCGGCTTAGGGGGCCTCCTAAAAGTTTGATATTATATTAAATTGTAGCGATAAGCACGACTTTAACCCACGAATGACCCCCCCCCCCCCTTTTAGGATCGGTCCAAAAAAGGGTCTGAATTCCCCCAAAATGAACATTTCAACCAAATAATAGTGTTCAATCAGTACCTTGGTATTGTTTCAATTCGTAATTAACAGATTGCAGCACATAACCATCGTAAAGTGTGTTCTGTAGCAGTTTTAATATGATCTTTAATAACAATGACATCGTTCACAATCTCGACAAAAAAAGCTAAGTTTTCAAAGTTATTCGCAGCTTCCCAGTTTATGTTCGTTGCTGATTTTATTTCTTCTTATAAAATATCTTTTTGAATATTACATCGTAGGTAGAAAAAAATTTTAGTAAAAAAGTATGTATCCTCTGGGGTCTATCGTAACTTTTAAAGGACGACTTTTCTTTCCTTCATAAAAAAATTATTTTTTACATAATATTTTTTTTATTATTTTTCCTGTCCATTGAACACTGTTTGTAACCAGTATACAAAATATCTTTGGAAAAAAAATGTCAGGCATTAATGGGTTAATTTGCTGTGTTGTGGCGCTTAAAATCTCGAGTGATATATAAAGTGTATCACAATGTTGTTTTCCACACCCAAACAGGCACGTTTTGCTATTACTTCGTTTAGGTAGTTAACATCCTCAGTACCCTAGCCATGTAGCATTATGCACGGTTTGAGGTTGAAATTCTACAGCACTTTCGCTCATTGTACTTAAAATTATCTCATTGTACTTAAATACATTGTACTCGCTCATTGTACTTGTTTAAAAGTGGCTCAAGCATATGCATTTGAGCTGTTGTCTCATATCGGGCTCTGATTATAGAAGCAGGTCGCAAGGGGAGTGTTTTAGGGTTATACAGAATGCAAGTATTATGATATAAAATCTCTTTTGTTTTTAAGGATCGGTGGAGCGTTGAGAATAGTGACGCTATGAGTAAGGATAACAGTTGATTGCACCTCAGCACCCCGTATAGGACCGACTATATCGTCGCCACCATGCTAAACTAACGAATGTGAAAAATCACGTTTTTCAAGTTCGTTTTTCAAGTTCGAATTTTACAAATAATTAAAATTAAAATGAAACCTTCGAACGATAAGTTTACACTTAAAGATATCTATAAAAGTTTAAAAATTGAAAATAACCATACACGTCTGGTGGAAAAAAGTTATGTGCAGTGTTTTGGCTCTCCTGAAAAGTGCCAATTTTCACATTCGTAAGTTTAGCATGGTGGCGACGATATGATGTTTCTAAAGCGGACTAAAATCGAACTAAATTAAATTGTTAATGTACACAAAATCAGGAAGCATGTCTTGGAAAGATTTCCAAAAGTACATGAAAATAAAATTGTCAAAACACAAAAGTTTTCATTGTAAGAATTTACGTTATTGATTTTTTAAAGTGATTTCTTCTTCTTTTTATGATTCAAAACTGAAGACAATTTTGTTAGTACGTTTTCATTTGTCAAAGTTTTTAATAATCCAAACAAAAGCCTTGCTTAAGAACTTTAATTGATTCGTTAGATATTTTCTCTACTTTGCACTTTACAGTTTAACTCAATAAACTCAGCAATGACTAGTATTTTTGCTGCAGTATTAATCGTTTTTGCCATTACTTTTGTGGCGGCTGCATAGCCACAATAGCAAATGTTTTCAATATAATTTTACTTTGTCAGAATGGCAACAGCAAATTATTGTGGTGTAAATAAAGGAAGAATAAAACAGTTCGGTGTGTTGAAAGTTCGATAGAATGGTTGTTATATCAAAATCTTTAGTAATGGAGCAAACGTCACCCTGAACACTGAGTTGTGTAACTCCATCAATTAAACTTTTTTTATTGATATCAATTAGTAATTTAAATTTGTGTAGAAAATCAGCCCCTAAAATACCTGTAGTAACTCTTCCAATGATGAATGGAAAATGAAATTCTCGGCGCAGTCCTAAATCAATAGCAAGAAGTTTTGTACCATACGTCGATATTTCGGAACCATTTGCAGCAAACAACTTGTAAGTAGATGGTTCTTTGTTTTTATTTGTGGCTGGAATAATTGAGCAATCAGCACCACTATCTACTAGGAAACGCAAATTTGTTGTTCGGTCCTTTACGAATAATCGAAATTTGCGACGACCGTCAAATGTATCTGCAGCAGGATTCGTCGCCGTATCTACTGCAGAATGGTGTTTTCCGAATTTCGGTCTGCATTTGTATTTCATGAGCATGGTGGAGTACACTTTTCTGGTTTACAATTATTGCCAAACCGAAAATGATAATAGCAGTACTTCCCCTTTGGATTAAAACGTTTACGAGATCGGCTTCGGGAATTCGAACGAAAATTCACGCTATTACTTTCTCTTGACCTTGATAGTCGGGAAATGCTGAGTTGAGAAATTTGTTCTTCAAGATGTTTAATTTTATCCAAAACCTGAGCATTAATTGTTATGTTGTCATTTACAATTTTTTTACTATCCGCTGCAAAAATTTCGGTTTTAGGTGCCATATCACTTATTTTGTCAGCCATTTCCGCTAATTTACTTAAATTTTCTTCGCTAACAACTACAATATTTTTTATAGATTCCGGTAATTTTTCTAACCACAAGGTTTTAATCAAATTTTCAGAAAAATCGGTTGTAGCAACTGTTTTAATTTTCTGCAACAATTGACTAGGTTTCATAGTACCCAGTTCGATTCCCGTTAGCAATCTTTTAATGCGAACATTTTCACCTTCTTTAAATAAACTAAACAATCTTTGCTTGGAATCTGAATATTTAGTTTCAGTTTCGCTTTGCACTATGTCCCAAATATTTTCAACATATTGAGGTTTCAGTTGTGATACTAAATAATTAAATTTTGTTTCTTCTCTAACAATATTGTTTATAGAAAATTGGGCTTCAATCTGGTAAAACCAAATATCCGGGCGATCGGTCCAAAAAGGAGGTATTTTAATGCTTACCTTCGCCACTGAACATTCGTTAGGCGTGGCATCAGAAGTTTTGATTTCGTTTTTTTGTTCTTTATCTTCCATCTCAGGATCACGTCCGGGGTCACCAATTATAGGCCGTTGCTATTTAATTGTCATTACTTATTTCTGTTAAATTCATGTTGCGTGCTTAAAATTATAAAAAGAAACTGAAAACAACCATTCTATCGAACTTTCAACACACCGAACTGTTTTATTCTTCCTTTATTACCACAATAATTTGCTGTTGCCATTCTGACAAAGTAAAATTATATTGAAAACATTTGCTATTGTGGCTATGCAGCCGCCACACTTTCATTTGATATATTTTATACGCGGCAATTTTGCATTCAAATTTCAACAGTACATCTTTTCATTGCCGATATAAAGTTCCATAGTCGACAAATTATACAAACGAGGAAAAAATTTGTTTAGAAATGGATATCGAGGCATTAAGAAGCTTCTTTAGCATTAAAAAAAAACAAAGTAATGTAACGTTATACCCGCTGAAGTTCTTAAGTGACACTCTCTAAGGTTAGCTTGTAGTAGAATATGTGTATCCTAGATGGCAGCACTATGGTGGTGTGCGTGCTTTTAGCTCAACCAAAATCGAGTGCCGATTTGGGATATTTCTAAATATAATCAAACCCTTAAAAACTCTCAATACACTTACAAATGGCTAGTTATTGCGAAAGTTGACTTTGTATTTAAATGTTTATAGTACACAGACATTGAATACAAACAAAGTAAAATGTTAGCAAATATTTAAATTAATTAATTTACATAATTTACCAGGACATCGGAAAGATTGAAGGTTTTATATAAATTTAAAAAATAATCCTATCAGATCGTATTTAAACGAACGATAATTAACCTACTGCTTCGCTTGTAAAATGTGTGTTTTTGTTTTTGTAAAATGTTAACTATAGTTTGAATTATAAGCTGTCTGTAGCTCAGTGTTTCCGAAGTCCCTTGACTCCCTGGTGTGCCACAGGGAGAGGTTAGGGGTGCAGCGAAGTGTTAATGGTATCAATACGTATATCCTGGTATACAGTGGAACCTCGTTAACTCGACACCCCAAGGGACCGCGAAAATATGTTGCGATAACCCATTTATGCCCAAGTTTTTTTAAACATTTTTTTTTCAATTTTTATCTGCTTAAAACTCTTACTTGAAATGGTTTCCATACATTTTAGGCTTGAAATAGTTCGCCGTTGTCATAGTAGATATTAAGTTATTTAACGTCCTGTTTATGGGATATTTTGCAGATATGTGAGAAAAAACGACCTTTTACTTGACTTTACTTGTGCAAAGTAACATTACAAAAGGCATCTCTGATCCATTTTAAGCAAATCATTTTAAAACAGTTTAATTTTATGAAAAATAAGTTCGCAAAAAAACTTGCTTTCTGTGGCTATCCATGCTGGATGTGGTTGCTTGACTGATTTGTCTGAAAATAGCTGTCAATAATTAAACTCTGATGTCCAACTAGTGGCTCTAACTGGTTTTCTCCAGAAGAAGGACTATTTAACTTGTGAAAAACAGCTATAGTATAAAACGATATACCCATTACAGGTTTTTGTATGCAGTAACTAACAAACGTCCCGTTTTTAGGCTACTGGGCATAAATGGGTTAAGAGGGAGTCAACTTACCGATTTTCCATAATTACAGCTATAGTAGTGTTTTTGACTCAGGCCATTACTCTGGACAACTTCTGGGACATTCGGGCTAGCCCGACGATGGCTCTGGACGCTTTGGGACAAAGCCCGATTGCCTCGAGTGACTCGGGCCAGTACTCTGAACACACCCCAAATCACCTGTCCAGATGAAGAAGAAGAGGAAAACCTTCTGTTGACAGTGACGTTGCCCCACCTGTGGACAGTGTGTTGGCAATTACATCTAACGCCACTGACCCAGCTGTAGCTAATAAACAAGCTGATGTCATTTTGGACAGCAAGAAGTTGAAGCCCAAGGTGGTGCTAATCAATGGTGCTAATAAGTCTACGGGCCTAAAAAATATTCATAAGTTACCTGAAAAGAGGACTTTATTTTTGTCCAGGTTAATCCTGGATTCTTCAGCTAAGGATGTGCTTGAGTTTTAACTGCTCGGAAAACTGGATTCCCTTAAATGCAAGAAATTGAAAACCAGGTATGACCCCTACTCCTCTTTTTATGTTGAAGTGTGCGAAAATTAAAACTTCTGATGTGTTTAGCTCTGTTTCTTCCGAATATTTTGTTATAATTTGTCTTACTGATACTTGTCTCTATGAAGATATTGACTTTGCCGATCCTATTTGCCAATAGGTATACTGTTTTTTTTTTTGAAGATATAGCGATTTTGCTGCTAAGCGTAGAGGTGGCGTAATTATTGCTATTTTCTGTTGATCATATTGACATGAAGGACTTTAACTTCGAGTCTTTATGGATATATCTGTAAATTTAAGATTTTGCCGTAAATTGCTTTTGTGCGTTATTTATCGTTCACCTGGTTTTAATAATGATAAACATGTTCAACTTTTTGACTGTTTTGATCGTTTAAGTTCTTACGATAATATATTTATCAGTGGTGATTTCAACCTGCATAATATCGGTGATGTTGATAATATTCATTACATGGATTCTTATGTAAGAAATTTATTTAGTTTTATGAATCTGCATGACCTTAAAACAATTCAATAATGTTCTCAACTATAATATCAAATACTTAGACTTAATTTAATCTAATGTTTATTATTGGGATATTTCTGATGTGGATTGCGTTAATCCTCTTGTTTCAGAAGATCTACATCGTCCTTCCCATGTAATTGATGTTAATTTTAATCTTGCTCGTTACAGAAAGCGTTGTGCTAAAAGTCTTAACTATGATATAAAGAGAGAGGATTTTTGGTACTTTCTGAGATTGGTTGGAACTTTAAAAATGCTTTTAAATATGTTAATTTGGCAGTCTTTGGCTTTTATAATATTTTTAATCTATTTCCATTAGAATTACTAACAGTAAATTTAATTTCTGGTACTCTACTGAAACCTAAAGGTTGATAAAGTTTCAAGAATAAAGTTGGAAAATTGGCTTTAAGAAGCGACGATCTCAATGTGCTTAACGAATTCAGAACTCTCAGATCTAATCTTAAAAAGGTTATTTATTATGATTACAGCAAATATTTAAGTATTACTGAAACACAAACCTAATTTTTGATCATAGGCTGATTTTGGCCCTGAATTCTGGGGGTGCAACAATACAGGGGATCTGGGGAGATAATGTATTCTGCGTGATAAACACGTCCGTATGACTATTTTATTTTCTTTTATTATGTTGGTTTTTATTTGATTTTAGAGCAGATTTTGTCGCATTGTTTTCTCGAATAATGTGCAAGAACTTGAAAGAGTTTATAGTTTTTGATAAATTTTATTACAATAATTTTTTTTTTGACTTTATTATCCATGATTGTTTCAAAATAACAAAAAGTTTAATACCATTCCAATAAATATATAGTTACAGAGTATACAATTATTCTTTAATGCAGCACTAAATAATAAATATTTTAAGAAATGTGTTGTTTGATGCATGTTATTTTATATATTTTTCCAATGGATAAATTTTTTTTTATAATACTCAACACAATTTATCTCGCTCTTGCGATGTGGGGTGAAACATACGAGTCATACAATATATTGCATATTACTGTATTTTTGAGTAGTTTTCAAGTAGAGTAACTAGCATTGTAGCTGTAAAAAATAAACGTTTTTTTCTGTACTATATTTCCTGGTATTTGATTTCTCTTTTCTTCAAAATTCAACCTAAAATGTTGGGGGGCGCGGTGCACCCCCTGGCACCCCTCTAAATCCGCCTATATTTCTGATTTTAAGAAGTTTTGGTCTTACTTCAGACAAAACGTAGGTCGCCATTTTGGCGGCCAGCATGCCGTCTTATACTCGCCAAAAATATTTTTGAGTCGCCGCTGCTGAGTGGCAACCGCTAGTTTCGACTTTTAGTAAATGCAGTGTTTTATCCTTTAGGAGCCGGGCGGTATACATTTTGTATCATAAGTCTTTTTTCTTAAGAGGCCAGGGTTGACATTTTCACTCGAACCCTTTAGAGCCGGGGATTTTCAAGGTTTCATACGTCTGGTACGACAGTTTATACCTTCTCTTTTCAATGGAAAAGAAATCTGTGGTTCAACTGTCGTACTACCTGGGTCGATAGAAAATTTTCTATATTTTCTTTCGACGGATCCTGTTACAGTCGTAGATTTGAGCCATTCGTTCATTCGTATGAAATTGTCACACAGTTTTTCATCGCGTTTTGACTTTGTTACGGATTTAGGTGTGACTTTTAGTACTCAGCTCGATTTCACCCTACATATTAATCCCTTCCAGGCTCATTTTATTTCGGGATTACGGATCAAAAAATGTCAAATTTTTTTATGCTTATTTTCATACATACATATCTTTTTAAACATAATAGCATCATTCGCATGCAACATTTCCTAAAAATCAATGTAAAAATATCCATTTAAATAAATGAGTAATTTCGGGATTACGGATAAAAAAATGTCAAATTTTTTATGCTTATTTTCATACATACATATCTCTTTAAACATAATAGCATCATTCGCATGCAACATTTCCTACAAATAAATGTAAAAATATCTATTTAAATAAATGAGTAATAAATGAGTATTTAGTTGGCTTTCTGTATGGCAGAAATCATTATACTTTGGAGCTGGCGCCTACTCTTATCTTAAATCTACAGCTCAAAACACTGTACAGTTATGTTATCTAGTAGCAACAATAGTAAATAAAGCATCCGAAACCATAAAAGGGACATGTGAAATAATTCGGGAAAGACTGGTTGTGCAGTATTAATTTTCACAGTGCCCGAGCTACACTCGGGATGAGCCAGAATGGAACATTTCGCTTGCCCGAGTCCAGCTCGGGAAAAGCCGGGAAGAGGTTAACAACATAGTTTCAAATTCATATAAAGTTTTTGGTATTCTTAAACGTAAAACTAGGGATTTTTCAAGTGAGCAAGCATTTAAAACCCTTTTTTTTTGTGCGCTCTAACCTCGAGCACTATAGTCTTATTTGGGATCCTTATTAGAATAACAAAGCAAAAATTCTCGAGCAAATACATTCCAAGTTTATCTATAACTTATGTTACGGAATCAATAAATATGATTTTTTGACTTGTTCTTATTATTTTTTGTGTACTAAATAACAAAGTTCCCAGACTTAAAGCTCGCCGTGAACTTTCTTTTTTTTTTCTATAAAGTTCTTAACCCTTTTATGCCCAGTAGCCTAAAAACGGGACGCTTGTTAGTTACTGCATAAAACAACCTGTAATCGGTATATCGTTCTACTAAAGCTGTTTTTCAAAAGTTAAATAGTCCATCTTCTTGAGAAAACCAGATAGAGCCACTAGTTGGATATCAGAGTTTATTTATTGACAGCTATTTTCAGACAAATCAGTCAAGCAACGATCCAGCATGGGTAGCCACAGAAAGTAAGTTTTTTTTTCTGAGAACTTATTTTTTCATAAAACTAAACTATTTTAAAATGATTTGCTTAAAATTGATAGATTCCTTCTGTAATGTTACTTTGCAAAAGTAAAGTCAAGTAAGGTTGTATTTTGCGCACATATCTACCCAGTGTCCCATTAACAGGACGTTAAATAACTTAATAACTATGGCAACGGCGATCTATTTTACGTCTAAAATATATGTAAAACATTCCAAGCAAGAGTTTTAAGCAGATAAAAATTGAAAAAAAATTGTAAAAAAAAAAAAAACTTGGGCATAAATGCGTTAATCATTTAATTGACTACTTCCTGATATTGTTAATTGAATCCAACTTGCTGTCTCAAGTAGGACTTTTAGAAGTCACTCATGTTACAAAAATATTTTTACGAGATCTAACTATGTTGATAATTTTTATCTTTTTCAATTTTACAAACTTTTTAACACTCATTGTCAAGATTTAGATAGTTTTAATGCGTTACTCCCCAAAAAACTTACTCCCCGAAATTTTACTATATCTTCCTCTCTATTTTTTTTTTCTGTTTACGCCACTGTTATTAAAGGCGTTATTGGAAAATTATTTGCTTCTGAAAATACCATTTTTTTTTTTTTGTTATTTCAAAGTGTATGCTTTTGGATCGTAAGTCAAATTATTGATCAAGAGATACTCTGAATCTCGCTTAGAAAAACGAAAAGATCAAGTTGACAAGGAGGAAAAAAAAATTCTTTACTTTCAGGAGTGATAAAAATCATTTTCTGAAATTTGACAATTCTCTGCTACTTTGGGAGCAATTGATGTGAGAAAAAGCTTTCTCAACTGAATTTATTATTAAAAAATTAGGTGATAAAATATTTAAACAAAATGCGCTTTGCTCAAAAATTGCCTGGAATTTCCAAAAAAAAAAAAAAAAAAAATCAACACCACAAGACCTAAGCAAGCAAAGAGCAAAGTGTAAAAAAAACAAAAAAAAAAAAAACTTAGTCATTGAAATCCCATTACTTGTTGGTACAAAAAATGTCTCACTTCCCTCCCACTATATTTTCCAGCGATTCGCTGTTTTTCTGTTCGTAGAATAAATTTTTTTTCAGAAAAGAAAAACAGTTTAAAAGCTTTTTTTCATGGTTATTTTTCCGTTACAAAAAGCAACAAGGAAAGCGTTGATGTAAGCTCTTTTCAATTTTTTTTCCCTCTCTCGTCTTACGGTCCTACGTTGTTTGTAAATCATTAGTTCCAACGCTGAAAAAGTACATAAAAACACAAAATTTTTGAAGCTGGAGCAGGTTGTGAGTATATTTTATTTCGCTTTTGAGTCATTTTTAGCTCATTAAAAGTAATAGTTGAATAAGTTCCCTTGTGCTTAAAATTTAAATATTAAGTTGCAACGTTAAAACGCATAAATATACTAGGAAGTACAGACACGTGTTTTGTGGTCACAAGTGGGGATGCACCGATAAGCAAATTGACCGATTACCGATTACCGATTAATCGGTCAGGCCGATTAATGATTAAAATGGTTGTTTTCAGTACTACCAATTTCACCGTTACAGATTTTTCGTTTTTTTTACAATTCTAACTTTTGAAATAGTTGCTAATTTTTCTTCCATTTTCCTAAATTTCCGAAAATAATTTCAAAATTTTGCCAAATTTCTCTGAACTAATTTTCATTTTATTGTCAATATTATTGCATTAACACATTGCTAATTATGTAAAGTAGACATGAAAATTCAAAAAAAAAAAAAAAAAGAGTCGGAGTCTGTGTGGTGAGCAATCCAATTTTGAAGTTCTTTTAGTTTCAATTTTTCAATTATTAGTAGCTATGCAAGACTTTTATTCTTTATGAATCTGAAGATGATCTAAAAGCAAGGAGAAAAGTATCGACGCATGAAAAATATTGCTACATTATCTATGTGTATCTTTATTAAAAATAGGAGAATTAATGTATTAAAAACTTTACTTCAACGGTGAGGATTATTATTACTGTTAATAAAATTATTCATCATAATTTCTTAGTAAAGGTTTACTTTAAAAATAATATTTAAAAAATATTTTTTCCGCCGATTAATCAGCCCGATTTTGCCGATTATTAATAATCGGCAAAGTGGACGATTAATCGGTGCATCCCAAGTCACAAGGACCCCTTTTTTCAATGTAAAAGAAGTGAGCGTGCGGATTATCTTTTCTTAATTAGCTTTTGACATGATGAATCTTCGTTGGATATCTTTTAACCCACAGTATCAACGAAAGCGTCAGACATAGATTTTCCTTTCTTGAAACCTTTATTTCAAAATATTTTCACTAAATATTTAGTTATTTAATTCAATTTTTAACCTAAAAGAGAATTGGGCTACGGATGATCTTTTGTTGATCAGCTTTTGATATGATCAGCTTTTTGTTGGATATCTTTTAATTAATAATATCAAACTGACACATATTTTACCATCTTAAAACTTTTCTTTAAAAATATTTTCACCAAATATTTTCATTAAGTATTTAACTATTTAATTTTTTTGTTACTTACTATAACTATTTTTTTTCGCAATGCGTTTAAGATGCATCAAACTTTCATTCATGCTTTTCAAAAACTTTCACTGGAAAGAATGCAGAAAGAAACAGAAAAAAAAAAGAAAATCTCTGTGACGAAACCTTTTGGGAACTGATGCTGGTTAAATTTCGGTGTCTAGCACTCAAAGGGGATTGACACATTTCAGTGCTTAATTGGATTTGATGCACAGAAATATATTAAATATACTGCAGTCGACGCTCGGTACGACAACCGTCTCCGTCCTACAGAAAACCGTCTTTATAACGAATGATCGCTATGAGAGGTAAAACATAGAGGATATTGGGGGTACAGTAGGGTTTTTTTTACCAGTCGTTATACTAGGATGGTCTTTATTAACTAGTGGTCGTTATAACGAGCGTCGATTGCTGTATGAATTTGTTTTAAAAAACAGTTTAACCATGATGTAATATATTCATCACGAAAAAACTGAGGGCAGCATCTTCTGTGTACTCTGAATTCGATCTGCATTCCTATCTGCTCTAAAGCACAAGCGTTAAAGTGAAATTGTATACAGTTGTATTGTATACAATTGTATCAAAAATATGCAGGGATTTAAGAGTTCGTTATTTTTGTGTTTTCTCCTTCGCTACTATGTCCTGCAGAGGGCGGTGCGCATGTCCGGGTTAGTGGAGCAAGGGACGTGTGACGTTGGCAGATTGCCAGTCTGAAAGAGGGACCACACGGCGTTTGAGGTCCAAAAGAAACCATAAAGCAGTTTGCCATTGCTGAAAAAGAAACAAAATTCGTTTTAGGATTTAATTTTACTTTGGCTCATTTCCCGTTAGGAGAAAAAGTAAATAAAGTAAAAGCATATTAAATTTCGCATCAAATACATTTTAGGATTTAATTTTACTTTGACCCATTTTTTCGATTGAGGAAAAAAAAATAAATAAAATAAAAACATAATAAAATCTCGTATCCCATGCATTTTAGGATTTTATCTTGCTCACAGACTCTCGTAAGCAATAAACGTTCGCAATCATTCGAAGCGTTAAAAGCATCGAATACCAGCGTAAAAAATAGGTTTCTTCAGCCGAATTTCAGCATTGCATACAATGCTTGGATAATACGTTTTATTATACATCAATATGCAACACAGGGAAACAATACAAACGTGATCTGCGTTTATCTGTTTGAACAAAAAGCGCAATATATTTACTCTTAGAAAATGTGCGGATGATATTCGTTTCTCTACCACATGTGGGTATAAAATTGATTTTCTGTTTTGGACGTGGAAAAAAGGTCGTCTGTTTGAACACAATATTAAGTAATTTGCTACGAATATTCTGTTTTTATTTTCTTATTTTTAACGATGTCCCCCAAATAGCAGTTTTTCCCCATAACTTTAATAAACTTTTTTTGTAAAGTGTTACGAATATTCGTTTCTTAATGCATGCAATATGCTGACAGCACGGTTATGACATCCGGAGTCTGCAGTTTTGTTCTTTTTATGGGCTTATCTCTTTGAAATAGTCAACCCCCAAGCTGTGGAAAAGTAATATCTCTTTGAAGCTGATATTACCGACAATCTGGTAGCCAAAAAGAGTATGTAGCACTAAGTAATTGGCACAATTTAGCAAGGTAAGCGGTAACTTACTGCTCAGCATTTTATCATCTTGTAGTTAGTTGTATTTGGATTTTTAGCAAATTCTCAAATGATCTACAGGTGTTTCAACTGTAGTTTTTAACTTGTTAACGCACTTCTGCTCTCGAAGCTTTTGTTATTAAAATCAAGTTTTTTTTGTTCATGAGACAGATATTAAAATTTATTTTTTTAGTTTTTGAGGAACACGAAACTTATTAGGTGATAGAACGGATGTAATTTTAAACCTTTTAATGTTTATTTTAGTTGATAGAATTGAAAGAGCAATAGCAATCAGCAATGATAGGTTCAATTTCTCAGCACGAAGTTGTAAGACCGGAGCTGACGCAGAATTGCAAGCAAATGCCAAACAGCAATTTACAAATCCGGAGACCACAGTTTTGTCCCTGTTTTGTGAGTTTTTTTTCCCGCTTTAGTTTAGTTGTGTGTTACTCTACACTGACTAGCCTGAACTGGAGGGAAAATGCAGGCTCTGTTCTGCATTTGGTTGTGACTCAGCATGTTTCAATCACCATAATATACAGGCAGGATGCGTTTGCTTGGCAACCACCTTCGGCTGTTGCTTGGTATTTGATGATGGATTTGACGATATCTCGATAAATTTGTCGACGGACTTACTAACCTTTTGGGAAAGAATAGGTTCGTTTAGTTCAAGAGAAAACTTCAATTATTTTAGATGATATTATGTTTGAAAAAGAGACGAAATTAATTTGCATACGGTAGGAAAACTCCTCCTCTAGTAATGCAATGCACTCCAAAAATAAATTTCCTTAAAAATTCTACTAGCATCTTCAAAATGTAGCACATTACTACCAATGAGTAGAGCTGTAGCTGGGTTTTTTTTTTCAACGTGAGAAAACGCTTGAAATATTGTTACAAATCTTGTAAATAGTTGTGGTTTTTCCTGCCTTGCTTTATTTTCATTAGTTTTGGTTTTATCTGGCGACATGTTGCAAATGTATCTGAAGATATCACTTTTATCACTTGTATACCGGCCTTGTAACACTTTGTAGTTTTTACACTTGCCCTAACTTTGATAAGCATGAAGACATTTTTCGCTCGGAGTGATTTTTTCTTTTTATTTGCTGGAACTTTCGTGAATGAATTGTTTAAGTTATGAATGATTTGGAACACTCCGGATTTTGCTGGAACATTGTCGAAATTACGTTTCGAGTATAAATAGCTGGCCTTGAACACAGTCAGTTAGTTGTTTTCAGATTTGATCTGGTGACTCGTTTTTATTCGCTTTGAGCGGATGGTTGTTTTGCTTTTGTAATTTCTTAATTACTGTTCACGTTTGATACGTGGTGCTGAGTTACCGTTGAGAGTACAGTGTACTGTTTTGCTACCTAATTGCTGGATGTTTAGCAATTGTTTCCTGCTTTATTGTAAATAGTGTACATACTTGTAAATAAATTTATAGTTACTTCCTCAAGATTGGAATGCTCATTTAAGAAAGTTGAAGGTGCTACGGACTCGTTACAATATTTTAAAGGAGCGTAATTCATTTTAGTGGCATTGAAAATGTGCTCACACAATGAAAACCATATAAGTGATCAATTCCATTAAGAAATAAAATAAACAAATAAATAAATATAGTTAAAAACCTTTCTTAGGATGAAAATGGAAGAAGAATGCGAAATAAGACATGTTTTTTATTTGAATATTTAACGCCTCAAATGCTTGGCAGTTTGCATTAAAATCACCCCTATATTCAAATGCTATTATTTAAATTACAATTGCTATATTTTTTACATTTTCAGATCGCTAAATTTTCAATTAAAACTCAAACCGTTTGTTTAAATTTTTCAGGAGTATTTACTATTTCAAATGCTTTAAATAAGCTCGCAGAGACGTTTAAATATCCTTGCCTACGAATATTATTTGAATGAATTCTTCATTCATTAAATATAAACTATATCTTGCGTTTATTAAAACTATGTAAACAGTCATTGATAATAAAAAATAGTTTTCCGGAATTCTGTTCAATCAGTTAAATAAAATAATAATAATAATAAATAATAATAAAAAAAACCTCGAAAGCTCTCAAAATTGATGAAACAGGTCTTTAAAATGTTTTCGCCTTACAAGACAGCAATTCTTTGCAATGTAATGAAATATTTAGATTGGAAAAATCGTCTGTCAAATAAAGTAAATAAAATAATAATAATAAATAATAATAAAAAAAAAACCTCGAAAGCTCTCAAAATTGATGAAACAGGTCTTTAAAATGTTTTCGCCTTACAAGACAGCAATTCTTTGCAATGTAATGAAATATTTAGATTGGAAAAATCGTCTGTCAAATAAAGTAAATAACAAAAAAAAAAAAAAAATATCCTTGAAGAGGCGGTTCACAAAAGCATCAAGGGCAAAAATTAGTTTGCATTATTAATTCCGTACTCTTGTAAAGCACAAAAAGCAATCTCTTTTTTTTTGTTCTTCTGAAAATGAATTGATTTTCTTTTATTGTTTCTCGTTTTTGCTTCTTGGAACGTCAACTACACGAAAGAACAAAAGAGACGAAACATAATGCGATTATAAAAACACGTAAGCGTTTTTATTGTTCGGGAAAAGATTGTGCTCTGAATGTTTTCATTTGATATTCAAAGCTTTAAAATTATTTTAAGAATTTTAAAACGACAAGATTTTTTTATTGCTTGAGCATTTCAAAGAAGACTTCTTTCGAAATCTGTCGCCATATTGGAGTCGTTTGAGTACAGAGTTTTATTTGTTGAATTTTTATTGTTAATTGGTTGCCTTTAAAATTATTTGAAAAGGACTAAATTTTTGTGATTTGTGTTTCGTTTGTAGTATTTGTTACGGAAAATCAAGTATTTTAGTACTAAGAGCTGAGATATTTATGCTTTTCAAATACACTCAGGCACATTGAAAATAGCGACCCAAGAAGAAATCGTCGGATTGATCAGCGACTGCGTCTACAGTGGTGCCAAGCCAGATCAATGTGGAATGTCACAGATTGGCAAAAAGTTGTGTTTAGTGATGAGTCTCGGTTTGTTTTAGGGACTGATGATAACCGTGTACGGGTGTGGAGGCGCCCAGGTAAGCGGTACAATTCCTCCCACACTGTTCCACGTCACACTGCCCGCACAGCTGGTGTAATGGTTTGTGCCATATCCTATGATAGCCGGTCCAATCTAATTGTGACGCGTGGAAACTTAACCGGCCAACGTTACGTTGATGATATTCTTCGACCCCATGCAGGACATTTCCTAAATGGTCTCCCAGGGGCAATTTTCCAGCAAGATAATGCTTGTCCGCATACAGCAAGAGTTGCCCAAGACTTCCTACATCATTTTCAGACTCTTCCATGGCCGGCCCGCTCCCCCGACTTATCCCCCATAGAGCATGTGTGGGATCAGCTAAAACGTCAGACGCCATCGTGTCACTCTGTGCGAGATTTAGATTTATCTGTTACAAATTTGTGGGCCCATCTGCCTCAGGACAACATCAGGCGTCTAATCAACTCAATGCCGGACCGTGTGGCGGCATGTATTGCAGCTAGAGGTGGTCCAACGCGCTATTGAAGTTGCTCTGTATTTGTGTCCTTGCACACCCTGTATTCGTTCAATTGTCTTGATTTTGAGATCAAGTGAATCTCTCATCTGTATCATTATGTGTATTAAATTTCATTTCAATCCGATGCTTTCTTCTTGGGTCGCTATTTTCAATGTGCCTGAGTGTATTTCTGTGTAATATATGAGAAGTGGATTAATCTATATAATAGACATTTAATCACTCAAAGTAAAACAAACATCCCTTTATTCTGTACTAGGGATGCACCAATAAGCAAATTGGCCGATTACCGATTAATCGGCTGATGATAATCGGCCGATTAATCAGCTAAGCCGATTAATGATAAGGACGGTTGTTTTCTACTATCAATTTTACCATATCACTGTTTTTTCTCTTTTACACAATTCCAAGTTTAAAAATAGTAAGTAATAATTTTCTGAGAGATTTTTTGTTCCATTTTCCTAGTTTTCACAAAATAATTTCAATATTTTATGTAATTTCTTAGAACAAATTTTCACATTACTTTCAATAATATTATTAACACATTGTTTGTTATGTAACATAAAATGTAACATAAAGTAATACATGACATAAAAATTCAAAACAATTGGGGAGGGGGAAGTCTGAGGTGAGCACTTTAATTTAGGAGTACTTTTAATTCATATTTTTTAATAATTAGTAGCAATTTAGGTTACTACTTTTATTCTTTGAAAATTAGCGGTTATCTAAAAGCACTGTGCTAAGGAGAAAACTATTGCCACATGAAAAATGTTGCAACATAATCAATGTATATTTATTCAAAGTAAGAGAATTAGTTTAAAAAAAATTTATATCAGCTGTGAGGATAATTATTACAATTAATAAAAGTATTCATCATAGTTGGTATACTTTAGAGAATAGTATTTGAAAAATATTTTTTGGCCGATTAATCGGCCCGATTTTGCCGATTATAAATTATCGGCGACGTGGCCGATTATGGCCGATTAATCGGTACTGCCGATTAATCGGTGCATCCCTATTCTGTACATACAATCGTTCTTATTCCAACTCCATCTTGTTACATGATTGTTGCTATACGTAATATACATAATATATCCTAATAATTACACAGCTCTTGCTACTCCCAACATACATAATATTATCATAACAATCTCAAAGAATAAACTGTTGGTTCCACAGTATAATACTGGCAGCAGAGGTTCCAGTTTAAAACTAAAATGCATAGTAGGGTCATTCCATGTCAAGAGTACGAGGCGTCTCCACTCGACCCCCTCCGATTATAATGAAAATTTTTTTGAAAGTACATATAAGACTTGCAAGAAGCCATACCAAATTATAGCTCCATAAACCCTATAGTTCAGCCAATATAAATTATTTTGTAAAGGCCTCTTTTTCGTGTCTTGAAAAAAATGACCAAAGTTTGTGCTTTTACTGCTCGCGACCAAAGACGATTATCAGGCTCAAACTTGGTGATTCTGATCACTGTTTAGGGTAGAATAGCCTACTTGAGAAACAAAAGCTCAATGCACTGTAGTTTATTTGCAATTTGCTGACAAAGTTGGTAAAAAATCGTATGTTGGAAAATTTTGACCATACATTATCAGCTTGTATCTGCTAAAAGAATGACTTTCTGAAGCTAATTCTTTCCTCGTTTGTAGCCTGATAGTTCTTCCAAAAGGTGTGCAAGTGGCATCTTGATAGCTCAAATAATTGCTGAATTATGCGAGTGGAAATTCCAGTAAAATTTTTTTTCCTCAATTTTGTCTCAATTTCAACGGGCAATGTCTCAAAAGGGTCATCTTGAATTTCAATTTTCTTTACATCATTGGAAAGAGCACACTTTTCTTAACTAAAAAATGTTATTCTTATTTTTGAGACAAACCAGTTTCAAGGGGATATTTCTAATCAAAAATGTGTACGTTATTCCACGTGAAATCAAAGAAAAAAAGACATACACCTTAAAAGTTCATGTCAATTTGTTCTATTAAAATTTACAGGAGCTATTGTACTTATGTTCTGATGAAAAAACCCTTTTTTGGATGTTTTTGAACTATAGTTTTTATGTGCGCATCCGTAAAAATTCAAGAAATGGCAAAAAATAAAGTTTCGTTTTTAACAAAAAGAATTATCTTTTTATATTTTCTATAAGAGCTTGAGTCTTTTCCTACGTGTTATTTTAAAGCTCTTGAAATACAGTTTCGGATGATATGTCACTTGGCAAGGTTGTAGGTCATTAATATTTTAAGGTCATAAAAAGCATTTTCCCATTTTTCATAATTTTTTTTTATGGGCAAATTGCAATCATAAGCTGAATATCCAGACACATCCTCGGGAGTATAAATAATGGATTTTCAATTACTACTTATCATATTTTCAATTACTATTGTTATCATTTACATGTCGGAAATAATTACAATATTCAACTCTATCGAAAACCTTTGCTTTTTAGAATAATGGCTTTGCAGTCCCATTATACATATTTTTATCACGTACATACCAAATAATTGTTTTTTATTAATTATTTTTATTTTTTTGAAAAATTAAACAATGCTTTTTATGACCTCAAAATATTAATGACACCTTGCAAAGTGACATATAATCCGAAATTCTGTTCCAACAGTTTTAAGATAACTCCTAGAAAAGACTCAAGCACTTATAGAAGCGATAAAAAATAATCCTTTTTGTTAAAAACGAAACTTTATTTTTTGCCATTTTTTGAGTTTTTACGGATGCGCACACAAAAACTAAAGTTCAAAAATATCTAAAAAAGGGTTTTTTTCATCAGAACATAAGTACAATATAGCTCCTTTAAATTTTATTAGAGCTAATTGACATGAACTTTTAAGATCTATGCCTTTTTTTCTTTGATTTCACGTGGAATAACGTGCACATTTTTGATCTACAATATCCCCTTGAAACTGATTTGTCTTAAAAATAAAACTAAAATTTTTTAGTTGAAAAAAGTGTGTTTTTTCCAATAATGTAAAGAAAATTGTAATTGAAGATGACCATTTTGAGACACTAACAATCTACAAACGAGGGAAGAATTATCTTCAGAAAGTCATTCTCTCGGCAGATACCAGTTGATAACCTTTGATCAAAATTTGTCGAAACACGATTTTTTACCAACTTTGTCAGCAAATTACAAATAAACTACAGTGCATTGAGCTTTTGTTCCTCAAGTAGGCTATTCTACCCTAAACAGTGATCAGAATCACCAAGTTTGAGCCTGATAATCGTCTTTGGTCGCGAGCAGTAAAAGCACAAACTTGACAGTTTGGTCATTCTTTTCAAGACACGTAAAAGAGACTTTTACAAAATTTTTACTGGCTGAACCATAAGGCTTATGGAGCTATAATTTGGTATGGCTTCATGCAAGTCTTATATGTACATCCAAAAAAATTTTTTTTATCGAAATCGGAGGGGTCGAGTGGGGATTTTCTCGAAATTTGGGACACTTGACATGGAATGACCCAGTAGTAAACTGTAAAAATCAGTTATTTTATAGTTTATTTCAGGGATTTTATAGTTTGAAACTGTAACCTCGGCTGCCAATGTTATACAGTGAAAACAAGTGTATTTTTTGCCGTGTAATTTTATAAGAAGCTTATCTACTTATTTAAAGGAAGCGTGCCAAATAAGGCCAACCTAAAGTTTAGGGCCTAATGTCTCGTTCAAATATAAATTAATTGGCTCCAAGTTTTGTGGATATATCGAGGAAGTCATTAAAAAAATAACACCGTGGAAATTCTAAGTTTCTACTACTTTTGTCAGTAGTTTAACAAAATGGCCAGAGTAACGTAAGTCATTTTCGTAACTTTTCAGGAGAAAGCAAAAACGATTGTCGGATGCATGCAAAGCGTAAGACTTTGCCCTCTTTTACCGCTACTAAATGACTGTGAAGGAATCTCTTTCATAGAATAACGTTCTAATGGGTGGCCCAATAAGATCAACTCCGAAAAAAAAAAAACAAAAAACAAAAAAACTCGCGAAGAAGTACTATTAAACTAGAAAAAAATTGAGAAATTCATTAAATTCAACATAAAAACAAATCAAACTACATTTAACAAGCTCAAAATTTCGTAATTACTTCAATGAAGAAGAGAAAGATCCCAAGTAGCATCAACTCATGAGATTTTGCTCGGCCGATCAATAAACTCCTCGTAAACTGATCCTGTAACGCACGATGACATCGTTCCGATCAGTATCCGAGCACGGTTTTCGATGAGCTACTTTTCATCGGAAAGCGATATCCTTCCGATCCACTTTCCCGATGAAAATAAGCCGAGCTATATTCCATCGGAAAACGATATCCTTCCGATCAAGTTTCCCGATGAAATTCCTCGGCACGGGACTGTTCTGCTCGTAAATTGCTCCAAATCTCATCGTATTCTCATCGGATTTTGCTGCTCGGATTCTGCTTGGCCGATGAGACATATTGGATCATCGGCCGATGAGAATTTCATCGGGTTTCGATGAATGGCCGATCATCGGCCGATGAGATGATGCTGCTCGGGATGATCTTTCTGTTTTTTTTTGCCCACTCCTGCGCACAAGATGTAGTGTGTTCACCTTGGTGCAAAAGGCATCACAGCCATATTTCCTTGCTACCACTGCACCATGATGCACCGTTTTTTCGCTCTAGGTTGAAAAATATCACACATCAGGCACCTTCCGTTTTAACAGTGTAGAGTTACAATCAAGAAAATACAGTTTATACCTTGTTCAAAGATACAATGGAGCTTCTTCTCCATAAGTAAGAAAAATATCAGCTTGCGTTGCTTTTTTATTTCAATTATACTACTCTTTTTCAGGAAATAATATGCACAAAAACTTTATGACATTTTTTTTTTGTAAGAAACACGGAAAAAAACATCCAGCTTTATGGCATTCCATTTATTTTTTCGTATGAAAGAGTTTCTCAAATTTATTGAAAAAGTTTTCTATAAATATCGAAAAACACGATTTCGCTCAACGCATTTGACGTTGCAAGAAAAAGGAAAGAAGGGCAAACAGTTTTTGAAAGAGCAGCTAGTTTAATCTGCAAGAAAGTACGATGAAAAACGGTTCGTTAAAAAAATGAGATCATTCTGTGAATAGTTCTTTAAAAACATATTTATAACGCTCAACGAGGTTCTTTGCCACGTTTTTGGAGCTTTTTTAGAACAGCTAGCTCATAAAAAACTTTATTTCTGACTAAATAACCTTTCCAGAACAACAATAGAATGTATGGATTTCTTTGAAACTAAAAAAAAAAAGAGAGAAAAAAAAATCAGTCCCATTTCTTGTAAGCAAACGATTTAGCTCTAGAAAGGGTAAAATACGATATTTATTAAGATAGTTTGCTAAAGAGGGTAAAAAGAATAATTATTTTTTCAGAGAAATATGGCGAACAGAATGAATTGTTTTTTCAATAATTTTTGTCTTTTGTAATTAGAGACAAATATTCTAATGGTTTTTGTACCATTAAAAAAACATTGTTTAGAAGTCAGTGATAAGAAACTGAAAATGTTTATTAAAAAGGTCAAATATTCAACGTGTCAAAATAACTATAAAGAAACTCGAATTTCACGCAGTGAAAAAATGACTGTTTCTAATTTAAAAAATGCTGTTAAAACTATTGCGCGAATTAACTCAGTACTTGTTTTGGTATATAACTGTAACAGCTTTTGATGCGGTACTGCTGTTCTTTTTTAATTCCTGAAGTGATGCAGTCAATCCCAAGTAGCACACTTCGTTTTATAAAGGTGCTTAAAACGAAAAATGCTTATTAACGTTGTAACAACCGATTAAAAACGTTTATAAAACGTTTAAACGTTATTTGTGCTACCTGGGAATGCTAATGCTTCAATTCGCAATTATACAACTGTTTTATCACGTATCCGTAACATTTGAACCATGAAAATAAAGTATCTCGAATCCTGAAAGATCTTATCTCCAGTAAGATTAAGAAACTTTGGAGCCTGTTTGAATTACATGAATTTCATCAACTGCTACATGCGATTTTTACTAAAACATTTCGCCAAAAAGCTTATTTACATAAGAGCTAGTTTTTGTAGTCAGAAAAACATTTAAAAATATTCTTTTATGTAGAGTAAACCCTCTTTATTACGGACCTTATTAAATCGGACTTAACCTTATTAAATTGCTTATTCTGGACAGCCATTTAGACGTACATACTGTATATACATAAAAGGCAATAATATATTTCTGTAGGCCGTATTTTGTATTTTTTGTCATGCATTTTTGTAATTTTCTCTTTTGCAGTTTTATATCTTACTCTGCTGAATTCAAAATACAATTTTTGTGTACAGTAGTTTCTTTAATGTACATTCCCCCCCGAATTTACAGGTTACTTTGTTCAATGCGCATTTTCATAAATTCTGCCGGTCGAGATTTTCTATTAGTCCTGATAAATAAGGTTCTAAAGTTGGAAAATTTGTAAGTGTATTTGACAAGGTAGGTCAATAAATATGCTTGCTGCACTCTTTAAAATGAATGTTGTTTTCACAGTATAATACAGTTAATTTTACAGTAATCGACTGCAAAAATTGCTAACTTTACAGTACTAAACTGTAAAATTGCTAACTTTACAGTACTAAACTGTAAAATTGCTAACTTTACAGTACTAAACTGTAAAACTGCTAACTTTACAGTACTAAACTGTAAAATTGCTGACTTTACAGTACTAAACTGTAAAATTGCTAACTTTACAGTACTAAACTATAACATTGCTGACTTTACAGTACTAAACTGTAAAATTTCTAACTTTACAGTACTAAACTGTAAAATTGCTAACTTTACAGTACTAAACTGTAAAATTGCTAACTTTACAATACTAAACTGTAACATTGCTAACTTTACAATACTAAACTGTAAAATTGCTCACTTTACAGTACTAAACTGTAAAATTGCTAACTTTACAGTACTAAACTGTAAAATTGCTAACTTTACAGTACTAAACTGTAAAATTGCTAACTTTACAGTACTAAACTGTAAAATTGCTAACTTTACAGTACTAAACTGTAAAATTGCTAACTTTACAGTACTAAACTGTAACATTGCTAACTTTACAATACTAAACTGTAAAATTGCTCACTTTACAGTACTAAACTGTAAAATTGCTAACTTTACAGTACTAAACTGTAAAATTGCTAACTTTACAGTACTAAACTGTAAAATTGCTAACTTTACAGTACTAAACTGTAACATTGCTAACTTTACAGTACTAAACTGTAAAATTGCTAACTTTACAGTACTAAACTGTAACATTGCTAACTTTACAATACTAAACTGTAAAATTGCTCACTTTACAGTACTAAACTGTAAAATTGCTAACTTTACAGTACTAAACTGTAACATTGCTAACTTTACAATACTAAACTGTAAAATTGCTCACTTTACAGTAATAAATTGTAAAATTGCTAATTTGACCATTTATTACCGTGCATTTTGCAGTTTTAAACTGGAACCTCTGCTGCCAGTATTATACTGTTTTTGCAGTATAATACAGCTAAATTTTACGGTAATAAACTGTAAAATTTCTAACTTTACAGTAAGAAGCTGTGACATTGCTAGTTTTTCAGTTTATTACTGTGCATTTTACAGTTTTAAAATTGGAACGTCGGCTGCCAGTAATTTACTGTAAAAATAACAGTTCATTTTTTTGCTGTGTGCTAAATTAGCTTTAAATCAAGTATTTAATCTTATTAAAGAAATGATTTCCTCGTTTTAACTTTGTTTACACTGATAAAATTCAGAAAAACCAATAAGTAACTAAGTACTTGCGTTGTGGATAAAAATATTAAAATCAAAGTTTGATGGGTGCGTTTAAAAAGTCATCTTTTCTAATGAGAGGTTAACTTTGACATTTGTTAAATAATGCTTTCGTTTTTTCGTTTCCAACGGCTAATTATTATTTTTCCGTTGACGCTATTATCTTTTCAATAACATTCCCAAATATATCATTAACGTCACGAAGATAGTGGATTTAATATCTCTTTCAAGTATCAAGAAGAACTCATTTTGTTTCATAATTAAATACTTTGACTTTTGATTTGAATCGCTAAACCATGAAGATGCAATTGCTTGTTTCAAGAATTTTGAAATCTGCCATGCGCATGAGTGAAATATACAAATTTTACGAAATACTTTATGAGCCAACTAGCCGGGTACCCGGTCCTGCCCGGGTTTCGGCCGGGTATGGTGTTTTAGTGACACTCGTTCATGAATTTTTAAACATTAAAGTGCATATCTATACACACAATGGCTACTTCTGTAAACAATGGCAATTTTTTCTGACTGGACAAACTAAAAAACTGCATTACACACCTTAAATACAAATGCAAGCTACAAATAATGTTTAGGTAAATCGGAAATGTTATAAGCTTGGTACAGGGTGCGGCGGTAAAAGTTGCATACTTGAAAAGTCAACTAAGGGAAAAGTACATCATGTATCAGTTTACTACTTTTTATAAGATATGGTACCCATTCTGAATTTTTATATTAGTTAGATTTAAAAACTACATCGGGAAGAATGACGGCCCCTGTTAATGATGCACTCATGTACCCTAGATTTGTTGCACTCTTTCGAGCATATCGACTGATGGGATGTTGGTGATAGCAAGCCGGATGTTGTTCTCCAGGCGTTGCAGGGTCCAGGGCTTGTCGTTGTAAACGATCGATTTGAGATACCCCCATAAAAAATAGTCACAGAGTGTCAAATCGGAAGAGCGGGCCGGCCACGGTACGTCACCTTTCAAGGAGACGTTATCACTCAACTGGTGAACCACAGCAAGTTTGTAGGGATGAAACTGGAGTTCGTTGTGAAGAATTCGTCTCAGTGTCCAATCAAAAATCCCCAAAGCAGCAGCGTGTTTACGCGCCGAACGCCTGGGAGAGCGCAAAAACGACTCCCTCACTTTTTCGACGTTTTCTAGGGTTCTGGAAATCCGTTGACCTCCTGGGCCTCTTTTTGCCACACCTCCACTTTCCCTGAATGTTTTCACCCACAAAACAGTCGATTCCCAGCCAGGAATGGGAACAACGGGCTGAATTTTGAACCGAGTTCGGAAGGCACGTTGAGTGGCGACCACCGAAAGATTATTTGAAAAGTAAGATTCGGCGGCGAACGCTCGTTGCTCCTTCGTCCAACGCATGGCGACAACTAAACTATGAGATAACAAAACTTCAGGACCCTCTCTTTAAAATGAGACTCTTCCCACTCCTTTCTGACCACTCCTTGCTAATTAGCATCCAATTAAAATCAGCAAGTTTCTCTGTCGCACCCTGTAAAATCAATCGCACTGGAGTCAAGTATTTCCAAACATTACACGTAAAATAAGTCCCATCATTAGTTTATATCCTTGTGACTACATTGGTGAAAACATCTTATGTACCTAACTTAGAAATTTTTTGACTATAAACATTTTCTGTTCTCTAACTGTTGCCAAAATCAATTCTCTTTTTATTTACCCCGTTAGCGATTATTGGCATAGATGAATATAAAAATCCTAAGAAAGCAATAAATTTCATACTTACTCCAGCGAAGCCTAGGTTCAAAATTTTCACCATGATTACTATTAATATTGTTGTTGCATGGCAACCAAATTTTTGCAACAATGCACTGAAAATTTAATTATTTAATGGGGAAATTAAATGAAATTTACTATTTTCCATAATAACTTTTTTAAACTAAGCTTTTTAGAAATAAATTATAGCTTATCCTGCTCTCTGTTACTGTAGCTATCTAACGGTGCAAAAATGGTTAAAATCGGTTCAGTAGTTTGGAAGATTACCCCGGACATACGGTTTCAGAAGTAGTCTTTTATGTATATAGACTAGCCGGGTACCCGGCACTGCCCGGGTTTGTGCCGGGTATGGTGTTTTAGTGACACGCGTTCATGATTTTTTAACATTAAAGTGCATATCTATATACACAATGGCTGCTTCTGTAAACAATGGCAATTTTTTCCGTCTGGACAAACTAAAAAACTGTATTACACACCTGAAACACAAATGCAAGATGCAAATAATGTTTAGGTAAATCGGAAATGTTATAAGCTTGGCACAGGGTGCGGCGGAGAAACTTGCAGACTTGAAAAGTCAACTAAGGAAAAAGTACTTCATGTATCAGTTTACTACTTTTTATAAGATATGGTACCCATTCTGAATTTGTATATTAGTTAGATTTAAAAACTACATCGGGAAGAATGGCGGCCCCTGTTAACGATACACTCATCTACCCTAGATTTGAAGTTTTGTTGCACTCTTTCGAGCATATCCACTGGGATGTTGGTGATAGCAAGCCGAATGTTGTTCTTCAGGCGTTGCAGGGTCCGGGGCTTGTCGTTGTAAACGATCGATTTGAGATACCCCCATAAAAAATAGTCACAGCGTGTCAAATCGGGGGAGCAGGCCGGCCACGGTACGTCACCTTTCAAGGAGACGTTATCACTCAACTGGTGAACCACAGCAAGTTTGTAGGGATGAAACTGGAGTTTGTTGTGAAGAATTCGTCTCAGTGTCCAGTCAAAAATCCCCAAAGCAGCAGCGTGTTTACGCGTGGGAGAGCGCAAAAACGACTCCCCTTTTCGACGTTTTCTAGGGTTCTGGAAATCCGTTGACCTCCTGGGCCTCTTTTTGCCACACTCCCACTTTCCCTGAATGTTTTCACCCACAAAATAGTCGATTCCCAGCCAGGAATGGGAATAACGTGCTGAATTTTGAACCGAGTTCGGAAGGCACGTTGAGTGGCAACCACCGAAAGATGATTTGAAAAGTAAGATTCGGCGGCGAACGCTCGTTGCTCCTTTGTATAACGCATGGCGACAACTAAACTCTATAAGATAACAAAACTTCAGGACCCTCTCTTTAAAATGAGACTCTTCCCATTCCTTTCTGACCACTCCTTGCTAATTAGCATCCAATTAAAATCAGCAAGTTTCTCTGCCACACCCTGTAAATTAAAATAAATATATATTTACAATATCAATCGCACTGGAGTCAAGTATTTCCAAACATTACACGTAAAATAAGTCCCATCATTAGTTTATATTCTTGTGACTACATTGGTGAATGCATCTTTCGTACCTTTCTTAGAAATTTTTTGACTATAAACATTTTCTGTTCTCTAACTGTTGCCAAAATCAATTATCTTTTTATTTAGTCTCGGTAGCGATTATTGGCACAGATGAATCTAAAAATCCTAAGAAAGCAATAAATTTCATACTTACTCCAGAGAAGCCTAGGTTCAAAATGTTCATTATGATTACTATTAATATTGTTGTTGCATGGCAACCAAATTTTTGCAACAATGCACTGAAAATTTAATTATTTAATGGGGAAAATGACATGAAATTTACTATTTTCCATAATAACTTTTTTAAACTAAGCTTTTTAGAAATAAATTATAGCTTATCCTGCTCTCTGTTACTGTAGCTATCTAACGGTGCAAAAATGGTTAAAATCGGTCCAGTAGTTTGGAAGATTACCCCGGACATACGGTTTCAGAAGTAGTCTTTTATGTATATAGATGATGAATATTTCAAGTTTTCTGCGCATTTTTATTGCAGTAAATGCACAAGAATAAATTAGATTGTTGCAAGTTTAGCGGTATAGTATTTACAGGGGAGACTTGGGAGGAGTGCTGCAGATTTTAGTTTTTGTTTTACTTCACCAATTTATAATTAAAAAGACTGCGTCACATATAAATGGAGTAGCAATATAGTAGTAATTATGTAACAAAAGAGTACAAATAGTATAGTAATTATGACGTAAAAGATATAAACAAAGCAAGGATAAAAAAAAGAGAAGAAAAAAGTGTTCATTTGTATATTTTAAAAACTGAGAATTTTTGTTCCATTCTTCCCTTACGTTAGAGAGGAATAGAACGCATATAAGGGAGGGGGCTGGAATAAGATTTAATAATATTCAATAAAACTGATTTCGTATTTTGATTAGTTAAAACTGAAAGAAATCTTGTACAGGGTTCGTCTGATATTCCCAAATATATGTGGTTTGGAATGGTTTCATAATGATTCCATGTAATCAAAATTTGTTTTTTCACAGACAATGAAACTTTTTCTTTCTCATTTTAGCTCAAAATTTGAACATTCCAAATCATTGTCTATACCCATACCTCTGCAAATGTAAAAACCAATTATATTTTTCGAAGAAAAAAGTTTAAAATTCTCATTAAAGCTACCATATCTTGTATACAGTCATCTTCTTTTACAATCAATAACACCATTTGCAATAGTTTAGTAATTGACACATTTTCTTTATTCCTGTATAATTTTACTTATTTGTGGTATTTTCTTTTATAAAAAAGTAACAGACGAAGAAGAAATAGAAGACCGACTAGTAGTTTTCCTTTAAAGTTTAGTGTAAAAGTTGATTTTTTTGCCCTTTAATACAATACTTATTTCATTACTAAATATATTTTATTTGTGAATGCAGTAGGGTACTCATGTATTGAGATGAGTTGGTAAATATTTAAGATTTTAGCTCAATTTTTATTTTGTGAAATGAGCTTGAATATTTTGAGAGATTGGTGCTAAGTACATTTTTCAAAAACAGTGGAATTTAATTTTATAACCTGCGCTTTTGGTGAATTTAAATCATACTTTCACAAAATAATTTCGATAACATTATAGTATTTATTTTAACTTAGAAATGTTTATATATTTACGTTTTCATTTTGTTTATAAATCATCAAGTTGTTAATTGATTGCGAAATAAACGATATCGAGTGAAAGTGAAACGTTTACTTCACTTTACTTTTACTTCAATAAATAATTACAACAAAAACCTTTTGAAAATCAAGAGTTATTTCAAAAAGTTTAGCAGCGCTCTAAATTAAAAGCAGAACCGAAAGTAACTGTAAAGTCATTATCAAAAACTGAGATATACTGTGAACTCTCACTTATGCGCCTGCCCTAGGGACCAACAGAAAAAGGCGCATAAGTGAGAGAGACGTATAAATGAACAAGCCTATTTAAAGGACTAAAACTCAACATAGGTTCTAATGAGAGAGTAATAATAAGAATGTTTCTATAGAAAAGGGACATATTACTACAGCCTGGCAATGACTGTAACGTAACTATAATGATAAAGAGAAAACAAAAGTTGTAGCATACCTAATTGCAAACTGTTCCCTTTAAAACAATGCATAATAGATTATAGTCCCTCTCCGAACTCTAGTTCATGCGGAAAAAATGCCTTCCGTGAGCAATAAAGGCGAAAGATTAAAGAGGAAAGTAAAGAAAAATGCTTATTTTTTAAAGAAAATAAATACATTTTCATACATTTTAGGGAAAATTCTGCGCATAGGTGAAATATTTATCTTTAGAGCGACGCATAACCGCATGATACAGTCGACGCTCGTTATAACGACCACACGTTATAAAGACCATCCCAATATAACGACCAGTTAAAAAACCCCCAACTGTATCCCAATATACTCTATGTTCTACCTCTTACAGCGACCACTCGTTATGAAGACCGTTTTCTGTAGGACGGAGACGGCCGTTATATCGAGCGTCGACTGTACTATCATTATTTTGCTATGGAATGTGCTGGGACCATTCAAAATCGTCGTATAAGCGAAAAAGGCGAATAAATGAGGCGGCGTGTAAGTGAGAGTTCACTGGGAAGTATAAATGGCTATCATCGACGCACAACTTAAATAAAATATGGCCGCGCATTGGATTATCAATAAACGTAGCCGTCGGAAATGTGGGATCAGGTGGTGGGATGCTTTGAGCTCGTGACCCCCCCCCCCAAAAAAAAAGTGTCTCACCGGCTGAAATATGCAAATGACTTTTCTTTGAAGTCTGGAAAAACAGTGGGGAATATCGATGGATATTCCCTCATTTTCCAGTGACGTCAGCTCAAGTGAATGCCCTCGCTTGAAAAACTTTTATCGACCATTTTGATGTTCTTAAGAATATCGTTTCGAAAGACGTTTTATGTTGCATGGTTTGAATGGGGAAAAGCGTTCAGCTGAATGCAGGACAAACTGATAGTTAAGGGAGAGGTTTAGACAGCAGGAATAGCTGTTCGGTAGCAAGCTTCAATTATTTTAATTTTAAGTTCTTATATTTGGTCCTTTTGTTTTGAGAACTTTTCTCCAATTAAATTGAATTGCCTGCTCCTAATTGTTGATTTGTATGTAAGTGTTGAAGCTCCGTTTCTTATTCGATGTCGTGCAGGCAATAAATAAATAAATAAATTGAAAAAATAAATAATAAATGAATTAAAAAAAAATACATCGAGCGAGGTCAATTCTAAAAATTCAGCATTTTTATACGAATTCCCCAGCAGATAATATGGTTTCAGTTCATTAGTTTTTGAATAGTTCACAAAACTGAACTAATTGAAAAATAAAATGAAACTAATAATTAAAAACGAATGAATAATTGAATAAATCATCAAATAAATAAAAAAATCTACGTTAAAAATGTATTTAGTTTTCTATCTTTAAATCCTTCAGTTATTTTTATTAATTAATTAATTTAATTGCGTTTTCTTTATCTGCCCCTGCTGGCAGAGGCGTCCATGTCCTACACACACGACCGCCGACACTCACAGATTTAAAAATACGTCTACACACGCTAACACACAACACACAAACCTTCACACATACGCCAACGCACACACTTACACATGCTACGCCTGCCCATATACATTAGGGTGGGGCAAAAAATGAAAAGTTTTTCAGATCAACTTCTAATAGTTGCCAAAAGTTGTCTTTGGTGATAGTTAGCTTTTGTGCAAAATTTGAGAAAAATCGGTGAATATCTTCAGGGAGCGCTGCGATCGCAAAGTTTTACCATAGCTTTGTTATGGGTTTTATGGTTAAAATATCAACAAGAATGCCTTTAGCTAGTCTCTTTGCATATTTTTTACTCAAAAGACGTTTTCATGCATTAGAAGCATATGAAATGACTCACAAACATTATTTTATATGATATATTTCTATTTTTAAAAAAATCACTTTTTTTCACGATTTGTTTCTCTTTAAATGTTTGAAATATAAATATATCATATAAATTAATTTTTTGTGAGTTATTTCGTGTGCTTTGAATGCTTGAATATATCTTATGAAAAAAAAATGCAATAAGATTAGTTAACGGCATTGTTTTTCTTATTTTAACCATAAAATCCCGATAAAAGCTATGATATAAACTTTGCGATCGCAGCGCCCCCTGAAGATATTAACCGATTTTTCTCAAATTTTGCACAAAAGCTAACTATCACCAAAGACAACTTTTGGCAACTATTAGAAGTTGATCTGAAAAAACTTTTCATTTTTCGCCCCACCCTAATATACATAAACATACTTCAATATACACGCTAACATACACATCTGCACATACACATAAAAACACCTCGTCTACTCACATACACGCTCACACCTATTGCAATTCGTGATCGCGGAAAACATAATTTGAATTCAAGATGTCAAAATTCAAATTATTATTATTTTTTAATAAATGCTTTGGGTGAATTTTATCCCTTTTCATACGCTTTTATTAGTTTCACAAGGTGGGTATGTATGTATCTATGTACCTCTGAATAAAAGATAAAATTCACGTTCTTTGCAAATATAAAAGTATTTTGCCGGGTACCCGGCCCTGCCCGGGTTTCTGCCTGGTAATGTGTTTCAGTGAAACTCATTCATAATTTTTTTCAGCATTAAAGTGCACATCCATATACATAAATGGCTACTTCTGTAAACAATGGCTATCTTTTTTGTTTGTATAAACTAAAAAAAAACTGTATTACACACCCTAAATACAAATGCAAGCTACAAATAATGTTTAGGTAAATAGGAAATGTTATAAGCTTGGTGCATTAAAATAAATATATATTTACAGTATCAATCGCTCTGGAGTCAACCATTTCCAAATATTGCACGTTAAATAAGTCCCATTATTAGTTTCTATCCTTGTGATAACTTGGTGAAAACATCTTATGTACCTAATTTAGAAAAAAATGACTATAAACACTTTCTATTTTCTAACTGTTGCCAAAATTCTCTTTTTATTAGGCCCCATTAGCGATTATTGGCACAGATGAATATAAAAATCCTAAGAAAGCAATAAACTTCATACTTACTCCAGAGAAGCCTTGGTTCAAAATTTTCATCATGATTACTGTTAATATTGTTGTTGCGAGGCAACCAAATTTTGCAACAATGGACTGAAAATTTAATCACTTAATGGGGAAATTACATGAAATTTACTATTTTCCATAATAACTTTTTTTAAACAAAGCTTTTTAGAAATAAATTATAGCCAATCCTGCTCCCTGTTACTGTAGCTATCTACGGTGAAAAAAATGGTTAAAATCGGTCCAGTAGTTTGGAAGATTACCCCGGACATACAAACAAAAAGTAGTCATTTATGTATATAGATATATTTAATGCTATTATTAATGCTAAAAGCTAAACTATATTTAAAAGCGTATTTTTTAGTTTTTTAAAACTATATTTTGCTTATTTCTTGTTTGAATTATGTTTGTTCGCCATTTTTACCTTATTTATAAAATAAACTAAAAATCTCCTTTGCAATGTACTTGCTCAATTAATGCGAGATGAACCGCGTAGTGAGTCCCTCTAGTCTTGCACGGTATTTAATTTCTTATAAGTGTTAAGCGCTTAAATTATTTCTGCAAATTAAGCAAAAGCCATCCACACATTTCCTTTTTTTGATGTTCAATTTAATTGAAAAGCCATAACACAAGAAAAAAAAACCCGATTAATTCTCATCTAATTATGAATGTCAATATACATTAAAGTCCCCGAATCTTCAACCAAGAAGTTCATCCTTCCACGAAAATTTATTTCCTTTTGTTAGAACACGGCCGTCAAAATATTTAACTTCCTTTACTTAAACTTGCATTACGCCGTTCCTGTAAGTTCATTAAGGAAGTCAAAAAACTGCATTAATTGTAAGGACCATACATAATTTAAATTATGGAAGAGGCTTATGTCGGTTGGAGGATAAAATATCGTTAGAATGTATAAAAAGACGATGGAAAAAAAAATCTTCTTTTTAAACGGTATTTTTTATTCAGGAGGAAGGAAAACATATTTTTCTCATTAAGAAGACGATATTTTTAAAGTAAACTAGGCTCTTAACTAGCTTCAAAAATGTTTTACTTGTTATTCTTTTATTTTGTGATTAAAATTTACTTTGTACCAAAAAACTTTCAGATAAATGTGCTTGTTGTTGAGAAACCATTTTGAGATTTATAATACAGCTTATGTGTACATATTTTTTAAAGATAAAAACGCCTTATTTACTGCTATGTAAAAAAAGAAGTAGGTAAAAAATGTTTTTTTTAGTATAATTTTAACCGTCGTTGTGATTTCAACTTGCGCTCTTGGAAGTTAGTGTTTAAAAAAGTAAAAATCAGGGCTTTGAAATATATTACATCTTTGCTTTAGGGAGGAAATGTTCTAAGGTATTTTTTTTTTTTTTGAGTGTCAAGTATTTTTTTCAGATTTTGTGTATTTTACTATAAAAAGTGTTTTAATAGCATTTAAAATGCTTATTAAGATGTTTAAAAAGCATGCAATAAAATAGATTTTGAGATTAAAAAGCAATTAAGAAATTATTGAAGTAAAATTAAAAAAAAACAATATTAGACTTTGTGTGCACATTAGGTTGCCGTATTTCATCTTTTATTTTCAAAAAAAAAAAAGGAAAAGAAACGAAAAAAACTTTGAAATGTTTCATTCGTAAGTTGGCGATATACTATTGTTCACAAAATAGAAGACTAGTAGAGTTTTAATTTTTGATCCTTCAGTGATACTGTTTTTGACTTGTTTTGATTTAAATAAGCACTGAAAATACACAATAATAGAATACATTTTATAGTAGAAGAAAACTTTTTAAAACATTTTCACTCATTGTTAACCCATTAATGCCTGACGTGGATGCCAAGATATTTTGCATACTGGTTTACACGGCTACAGAACTTTACAATGGTTATGTGCTGCAATCTGTTAACTCATTAATGCCTAGCGTCCCTTTTTAGGGACGGTCCAAAAAAGGGTCTGATTTTCCCCAAAATGAACATTTCAACCAAATAATAGTGTTCAATTAGTACCTTGGTATTGTTTCAATTCGTTATTAACAGATTGCAGCACATAACCATTGTAAAGTGTGTTCTGTAGCAGTTTTAATATGATCTTTATCAAAAATGACATCGTTCACAATCTCAAGAAAAAAAGCTAAGTTTTCAAAGTTATTCCCAGCTTCCCAGTTTATGTTAATTGCTGATTTTATTTCTTCTTATAAAATGTCTTTTTAAATATTATATCGTAGGCAGAAAAAAATTTTAGTAAAAAAAGTATGTACCCTCTGGGGTCTATCGTAACTTTTAAGGGACGATTTTTCTTTCCTTAATAAAAAAATTATTTTTTACATAATATTTTTTTTATTATTTTTCCTGTCCATTAAACACTATTTGTAACCAGTATACAAAATATCTTTGGAAAAAAATGTCATGCATTAATGGGTTAATAATGAATTGAAACAATACCAAAGTAATAATTGAACACTATTATTTGGTTGAAATGTTCGTTTTTAGTAAATTCAGACACTTTTTGGACCGTCCCTAAAAAGGGACGCTAGGCATTAATGGCTCAATTATTCAGTTTTTAAATGAAACTGATATGGTCTTCAAAGAAGTTGAAAAACAAATGAATAAAATCAGAAAAAAAAAAATAAGCAATTCAGCTTAGCAATATTCTGGAATTATTAAAATAATGTTCTATGTTAATTGCTATTATTAATATTATTGTTACTAATTTTCAAACTTACTCTTAAACTCTAAGTCTATTTGATTTAGTTTAAAAAAATATAAATTAAACATTTAAGCGGGTCTGAAACATTCTTTGCAGCTAGCATTTTCAATTGTCATGTCGAGGTTAGGTAAAGTCAAACAATTATAAAGAGAATTAATTTTTGTTAGTTTGAAATCGACTCGTACCTTAAAAATGAAATTAAATGTCTCAAAAACTTGTTCATGGTTTCAATTTGTTCTTGAAGAAGAATTGGAAAGGAACTAAAGACAAAAAATGAACCGTTTCATATTGCACGCTAGCAACAACAGAAGCGACCATATTTAAAATATGTAAGTTAGTAAATAAATCAATACAAAATAAATAAATCAATAAAAGATGAAAATAAATAAATAAACAATTTAATAAATAAAATAAATAAATAAATAAATAGATAAATAAAAAAATAATTACGTAAATAGATAAAATAAATAACTAAATAAATAAAATAAATAACTAAATAAATAAAATAAATAACTAAATAAATAAAATAAATAACTAAATAAATACAATAAGCAACTAAATTTCCAAAAAAAAAAAAAAAAAAATATATATAAAACCACATTTTTTAGCTGATTCGTTCTCAAAGACCACAATAAGTGAGCAACATTTATGATATGTTTATTGGTGGGTTTTAGTTGTCAAAATAGTGTACACTTAGTGTAAGTTCGAAAATATTTCTTCTAAATTGTGAATATTTAATGATGAGTGGATATAGAGGTGTAGAGAAAAATTATTGTAAGAGCATGATTATAACAAATAATTAATAATTTTCAAGTAAATTATATTTACATTTATTCTATGAATAGAAAAAATATTTTTTTAAAACAGTGCATAGATCTCTTAACGAGATATATATTTAAGAAACGCATTTATTTCGACAAAGGGTAAAATAGCCCCCGAGGGAAAAAAATGATGCTTCTAAAATTGATTGATTTTTTTTTTTTCATTTTGGTTGTTAGCTTTAATTATATGTACAACGATTCTGATAGATGACGACCACACTGTTGATTCGAAAGAAAAAACACAGAAATGTAGATCATGCTTATCAATACGCGAATAGCAAACTTAAAACAAATAACTTAAATAGCTTTGAAGGAATAATAAATTAAAATACACTGGCGGAAAAAAAATCCCAACATCAAGAAAATCTTACTGTAGAGTAATGAAATTTGGGTAATGCAATTGGCTGGTTAACATGTTTAATTTTTTAAATGTGCAAGATCACTGGCTAATATAAGCTCAAGAAAATGCTGTGCAAATGTGAAATTATGTCAATTTAGTAGAGGGTGTAACCTCCAGAATTTTGAAGGCAAGCCTGCAAGCGTGCATGCATTATGTCATACAGGTGCCGAATGTCACTTTGTGGTATGGAGTGCCATGCTTGTTGCACTTGTTGTGTCAATACTAGGACCGTCATTGCTGACTGTGGATGATGCTCGAGGTGCCATCCCATGATATCCCATACGTTATCAATTGGAGACAGACCTGGTGATTTTGCAGGTCATGGTAACATGTCAGCACTCTGTAGAGCACATTGCGTTACAGCAGCGATGTGAGGGCGAGCGTTATCCTGTTGGAAAACTCCCCCTTGAATGCTACTCATGAAGGGCTGTACTACTGGTTAAATTACCAGACTGACGACAAATTTTCAGTCAGTGAGTTTGGGATAACCACAAGAGTGCCCCTGCTGTCGTAGGAAATTGCTCCAGAGACCATGACTCCAGGTGTGGGTCCCGTGTGTCTAGGCCGTAGACCGCTTGGATGCAGGCGGTCCCCTGGCCTCCTTCTGACCAATATACAGCCACCACTGGCACTAAGGCAGAATCTGTTTTCATCAAAAATTACAACAGATCTCCACTCCGACCTCCAGTGAGCTCTGTCTTGGCACCACTGCCGTCGGAAACGGCAATGGTTTGCAGTCAATGGAATACCGGCTACAGGCTGCCTGGCTCGGAGCTGTCCTTGAAGTAAACAGTTTCTTACCGTTCCTTGGGTCACGACGGTACCAACTGCAGCTCGAATGTCAGCCGCAGATGCAGTACCATGCGCCACAGTCGTACGCAAGATTCGGCGATCTTGCTTCTCAATCGTGCCACGTGGCAGCTCGGAACTCGATGTTTTTGAGGTAGTACCATCCCTTGACCATAGCTCCCAATAATCATGCATGGTGGAAACATTTCACTCCAAGTCTTTCTGCAATAAAAATCCACCAATTCTGAAATGAAAATCCACCTTCTTGTAGCCAAACTGTTCTACCTCGTTCAAACTCGGTGAGCTGTTAATAATGGCTTCTTCGTCTTCTTAAAGGCATTCCTGGCTAACATGAACGCAATTCGTCAAATTTCACGGAAAAATAATACTCACGAGGTTCACAACACGCTTTTAAAACAAGCCATATTTGCATGTCCTGAGTGACGCCAGCTGCGCCACACTTATGCGCGGAGCGCGAAATTTCAATCGATGTCACCTTTCAGTTGTATAAACAAGCCTACCAAATTTCGTTTACCTAACACAAGTCTTTCTTGGTGTTGGGATTTTTTTTTTCCGCCAGTGTATAACGCTGTTTTTAAATGTTATTTAAATTTAAGTATTTCTCACTTTAATCAACCCATTATATATTTATTAAATTACGTAAACATAATTTTTGTATTGTTAACAAAAATATCAACTTCAACGTGGCATCCCATGGGAATCTCTACCAATGTATCCCCAGTTCGGCGGTTTTTGGTGCCATACACTGTAAGGGCCATGCTCCACATCAGCGTAAAACGCGACCGAAAACTAAGGCAGAAACCGAAAATCCAGGTACTTTCCATAGGAACACTATTTGCTCCATTTTACGCTTCTGCTTTACGTCAATGTGGAGCATGGCCCTAAGAACTGAATGTTATTTTTACAGTATAATACAGCTAATTTTACAGCAATTTTACAGTGATAAACTGTAAAACTACTAATTTTACAGTAGTAAACTGTAAAATTGCTATTTTACAGGTAACAATTTAAAATAGCTAGTTTACAGTTTATTACTGTGTATTTTACAGTTTTAAACTGGAATTTTATGGTAATAAACTCTAAAATTGTTAATTTTACAGTAATAAAGTGTAAAACAGCTAATGTTACAGTTTATCACTGCGTTTTTATAGTTTTAAACTGAAACCTCTGTTTTCAGTATTATATTGTAAAAACAGCAACTTATTTTTTTGCAGTGAAGTGGTTGTGGATTCTCATTTTCGATCCCAACTTATCACGTCACTTCCGTTTTGTGACTTTCGTTTTATGGTGGAAAATTCTACTTTCATCGCACCAGAAAAAGAATGTGTTCCAAAACAAGAGAAATGTTACAGTTAACGCTGTGGTGGTTTCTTTAAAGAAAAGCCAGATTGTGAGCTTTGAATCCCACGAATAAGATAACCTTGAAGATAGCAAGTGTTAATGCAAAAACCTTTTGACTACTTAGCAAATGCTTTAGTCATTTTTTCCATATTTTTTGAATGTAAAAAATCCCTTAAAATAACTACATCACACAAAAGAATGGGAGGAAATACTTAATACTGAAACAACCAAGTCGGTTTCGAAAAACAAATAATGTTATATGACAAGCTCCATAAAATGTTTCCATTGCATTAGAAATTATGTGAAATAAAATAATTTTATTAACTAGTGATAACATTGTTCTTAGCAATATTATCCAATTCATTTTCTACGGAAAAGCTTGTCGAATATCAGTTTACTTTTGCAATCTTGAAATTTATAAACACAGGTAACAAATCAAAAAAAGGGAAGAAAAGAGACGTGGTGACGTGGGAATAGGATTCAGTCAAAACTTTCTTAAATGAGCTTGAATAAATCACGATATTTAATGTTTGATATTCTTCGCATTGCATGGCAAAGGCGTTTTTTGTCTCATGTTGCTTCTATTTGTGTAAAAACTAAAGTACAGTGAACTCTCGCTTATACGCCGCCTCATTTATGCGCCTTTTTCACTTATACGACGATTTTAAATTTTCCCAGCACATTCCATAACAAAGTAATGGTAGTAGCATTCGTTTATGCGTCGCTCGGGAGATAAATATTTCACTTATGCGCCGAATTTTCCCTAAAATGTAAAAAATTTAAATTAATTTCCTTAAAAAATAAGCATTTTTCTTTACTTTCCTCTTTAATCTTTCGCCTTTATTTCTCACGGAAGGCATTTTTTCCACATGAACTAAAGTTCGGAGAGGGACAATTATCTATTATGCATCGTTTTAAAGGGAACTGTTTGTAATTAGGTATGCTACAATTATTTGTTTTCTCTTTATCATTCTAATTATATTACAGTAACTGCCAAACCGTAGTAATATGTCCATTTCATATAGAAACATTCTTATTCATTATCTCATTAGAACCTATGTTGCGTTTTAGTAATTTAAATAGGCTTATTCACTTATACGTCTCTCTTCCTTATGCGCCTTTTTCTGTTGGTCCCTTGGGCCGGCGTATAAGTGAGAGTTCACTCTATCTGACAATATAATTTTTCTTCCTTTGTTATTCCTTTGGTATGCAATCCCATTTAAGTCATTTTTATGCTTTAAAAGTTCTTTTTACCTAACAAAGTGCTCGATGAAAGAGTCGGAAATCCATTGATTAATTGATACATTATGTAGCTATTTTCATTTTTTTAATGCTTTAAAAGTTAAGTGCAGATATTTTAATTTGAACTAAGGCGAGACTGGGGGTACTTTGTACAACAGGTATATTGCTTAATGCAGATATTTTTAGTTTATTTATTTTTAAGCTTTTAATTTTGCTTTTAAAAATTGTCAACAGTGAAGACGTTTCTCAACTGAAAGTTTGCTGGGATTAGATTGACATTTATGTCTAAAATGTAATTTTAACTATTTTGCTGCGATTCTGCAATATTTTGTAAGTTTACTTGCAACATCATAGTCAGAATTTCATTTCATCTATGACTTTGAGTATCATTGTACATTATATAATGTATGAAAATGACATTTATTTTTACTCTTTCTTGAACTACATTGTAATCCAATGCTTCGCAACCGGTGTGCCCCAGTACACTTGGTGTATCGCAACAAACTTCACGGTGTGCCGTGGTATTTTCAAAGTTTCAGTAAATTAAGATCGCAGACGAATTTTACCCGAACAAAGTTTCAGACGGTGTGCAAGACAGGCTCATCATTTCAAATTTTTCCATTGAGGGGGGGGGGGGGTGTATATTCAGTGCTATTCTATGGGGGAAAAATCGCCCGATTATATGCAAAAAACATTAATTCTTCGAACCCAGGGTAGGCGAAGTCGCCCCTTAAATGAGCAAGAGGTCACATATAATGTTGCTATTCGAATTAAGTTCTTAAACAAAAAGTGCACCCTGATGGGGAATGACTTTACCAGCGCGTGTATAGTAATCATACAAGGAAAAATAGACTCTGGTGCAATGGTGGTCAGAATATCACCAATGGTGTCATAGTAACCCAGAATGTCGGCTTTTTAAAAACAATTAATTTTTCAAGCTAAAAACAAATTAAAAATTAAAAATGAAAGGAAATGTTGTTACTTCATCTATTTTCCTAAAATTTCCAGGGATTAAAAAATAGGCACTTTTTAGACCAGTTTCTTGAAAATTAACCGATCGTTAAGTGGTTAATATAGAATTTTCATGCCCTGGCTCAGGAGAAATATGTCGAGAATAGTACATTTCTCCCCGAATCAGCAGCAAAGAACCAATACCTTTGGAATTAATAGCAGCAATAAATTAGTGACGATAAATGACAAAGCGGGCGGAGAAAATGACGCTCTTCCCCGACAAACTTTCCAAAAGCTTTTAAAGAATCCAACGGGCTCTGATGTCTTCGCATGCACTAAATCCTTTTAATAATTAAAGATTATTTCGAGGCATGTAGTGCTTTTGCAATGTCGTCACGAATGTTTCCCGTAAGACGGATAACAAATTAGTGAAATGCATTGCAAATGCGAACGGCAGATAGTTTTGAAGATGTTTTGTTTGTGAGTTATTAGCGTTGACTTTGGATAAAATGATATTGTCTCAGTTTGAAAAAATAATGAGCAATATGCATTTCTGGAAATAGTTTTTGAAAATAAATCTGATCTAACGTTATCCTTATATTGTTATTTTTTTACCCTATGCTTGCTTTATTATTGCGATGCACTTAATTTTTAACAAATCTTTGTGTGTCTGAACATATCTGTATCTCAGTCAGACTAACATAAGTCCGTTTTCATCACTTTCCAGGAGAGCGTAAAAGGATTGGTGCTTTTTTAACGGTGCTAAATTTGTCGTCTGGTTGCTAAACCGGTTATCTCCATAACAGAAAATGTTTCAGGAGACACGATTTTTTGTCGGTTTTTTAGGGAATTTGAGATAGGATCCAAATTTCTTGTTGTCAATGTTATTAGGATAGTAGGTTTTAAAGCATTATAAGAGAATCTGGGGGAAGGTGCATGGAGGGGGAAGTTCAAAATTATATTTTGGATTTGGCTGGTTTGAAAACATATTTTGGAGTTGGACGGTTTTGCAACCAGACGATACAGAGACTTGTGAAGAAATTTTTTTTTGGAGAAAGTTGTTATGGGTCGATGCGGAATAAGATTCTATCTACATACAATGCAGTATTAAAGTGAAAATCACCATTTCTGGACTTATCTAGTCTAACTCTGAGGTACAGATATAAAGAGTTCATGCTGGGACGGTAAATAATGGTTATCCTTTGCTCATTTTCGTCAGTATGATTTGTTGTACATATATTACACTTTCTTATGAACTTTAACTAACGAAAAACTCTCTACTAACTCAAGAGTTGCGTAATATACCACATCTTTGTATTAACGCATTTCATAATATTAGTCATTTTTTTTCAGTGGTCAGTATTCGAAAATGTTGTAGTCGGATGCCTTTTCATCCATTTAATATATTTTTTGTCATATGAGACAGATTCCTGATAATCATAAAATACCGTTCTGCAATTATTATTGCTATCTGCTCTAGTTTAGCGTTATTGTATTCCATACTAAAAAATACGACCGTATGTAGCTGTGTCCGTATGACCATGTATGTAGCTGTGTCCGTCGAGGAGTCTCTTCTGATTTTCTGTTTTAGTTGATTAGGTAACGTTATCATTGTCATGTGGTCTTCATCATCATGTGGTCTTCATCGATGTCTCTAATGAATGACGTAATTATTGTGATGACGTGAGATTGATGATGAAACAGGCGGCAAATTTAGGTAGGCGGTTAGTGTTTTAACTTTTTTGCTCAAAAAGTAATCTCTTTATTCGCGATAACCAAGTTTCATCCCATTTTGTTGGACCAAAAGTTACAATTCTCCCAAAATTTTTTGACTTAATTAATTTTTTGAGATAAAATAATTTTTTATGCTCGTTTAGTAACCATATTCCTCAAAAGCTGTTTTTAACGCTTGAGCGGATAAAAAAGAGGTTTTAAGAAAGCTTATTCTTGAAAATGATCTTCGTTTGAATGCGAAACAAAAGCATTGACTATTTTTAAAAAGAAAAACCAAACAAGAGACGCTTTATTACAATAATTCTCATTATAAATAACATTACATAAATAACTGCATTACGATTACAGCATCATTCTGAGTCCTTCAGCTCAATTCGCCAGAAGAGAAACATATGTTCCTGTCACACAATACATTTTCATTTCCATTTATTATGTAACGGATCCACTCCGAAACCTCAGCTCAACAAAAGCAAACGCTGTTTGGTGGCATCCTGATGGTTTTCAATAAAGGATTATCGACAAACTGTAACTGCTCTGCTTACAGATCTGTTATTAATTCAATACATTTATTGCATTATTATTTCAAAAGCTGTCACCTTTCGGCGTCACTTGAATGAAGGCAACGTATCTCAATTTTGGAATTATTTATAATAGGATATTTATTATTCGTGATTTAAATTTAGATGCATGGAAGAGAGACAGGAAAGAAGCAAACATTGAACAAGAATAACATATGCATCCTAATAGAGAATATTTTTATTGTATAACTGCAGAGAAAACTGGAGATATTTACTTGAAGCCCTGTTGTGTTGATGGATTGAAATTTTACAAAAATATTGACTTGCAAAATATTCCTGATAGGTTGAAGGACATCATGGAACTAGGTTTGTTTTTGTAAAAACTACGATGTACTCTGTCTGTTTGCGTATTGTGCGCCTGGGAGCCACGGACGCCTCCATCTGAAAAAGGGGTGATAGGTTTAGGATGCGCACTACCCAAAGTCTTCAGCTTTTGTTCGCTTTCTACTTCCTCGTTGCTTTTACCCCCTATTTCGAGAAAGTCCGAAGTGACTTCGCGCGTGCGCAGATGCAGCGGAGGTCGCACGAAAAAAAATCAGACAGTACGGTCTGATCTTTTTTTGTAAAACCTTTAGCGCGTTTACGCATGCGTCAGGTCTTCTTTGATCTTACCAATATAGGGGTGTTAGGTATGATAACAATAAGGGAAGAACAATAAAAAGCATTTTGAACAGTATCAAAAAACTCGGAACGATGCTAATTTCAAATACATAGTTTCGTAGATTATGTCAAAAGGACAGCAAATGCAAGTTTCAAATTAAAAACTTCGAAAAGCTATCGCCCACAACCCATCTACCCTTTTTAAAGTGGAACTGTTCGTGAGTGCCAGGCGCGACTTTCATGGACAGACAGTAGCGCCGACCATGTTGTCTATTGGTCAGAGAAGCCTGACTAGGGGATGGGGGGGGGGTTTCGGGTTCGATTCTCGTCCGAGGCACGGATGTACTTTCTCTCTCCTGTCCTTGTCCTTTCTTTGTGTGAATGTGTTGTTATGCTGCGAATTGCCGCCTATCCTATAAACGGGTTCTTATGTCAGCGTGTACTGTAGAAGTCGGAACTCACACCACATTACAGTACAGTTCAAAAAATGAAGCAACGCACCTCAAAAGGCTAGCCTAGCTGGCTCAAGACAACAACAACAATGATGCAGCTTATTCACGTGTGTCAAAGCTACTTGGTTAATTTTGTAAAATCAATGAGATTTCATTCGACTTCCCTAGAGACATCACAACTACACTCGCCCGACTCAGAACGGAGATCTACAAGGGAATGAAGATATTTCCTGACGGGACAAGGTGTAACGTTTGTTACGTATTTTTTTCGTTACTATTGATGTCAAAAATAACTTGTATGTACTTAACTAAATCCACAAACAATGCCAACAATTATATGAGATATTTTATTTTTAACCACATTGCTTTTCCTTTCTTTTTAAAAACCAACGTTGCCAAATATTATTTCCTAAACTGTTTGAAACAAAGATAATAAAAATGTATATAGAGCTGCAACAAAGGACTTATCCTTACTGCAAGAACTGCCCAGAGACCCCAACTCACAACAAGACACATCTTTGAATGCCCAAGCATTACTGCAGCTATCTTCAAACTCGGCTTGCTACCAGATAGGGATCTGCTGCAGGAGACCCTTTACAGCCCTGATTTACCGACGATGGCGGCTGCAGTTCTTCGGACCTTCGACAATATCTAGCGCAGTCCTTAGACACGACATCATATCGCACCTTAGCTACAAAAGTGCCACAACTCAAAAATTGTAATTTTTGAGTGTCTCTACCAATCTTCAAAAGAGCCAGAAGTTGCATTGAAAAATCAGCCACCAAAGGGCAGTTATGGCGTTTTGTTGTTATCAAGATGCATAGGACCCCTTCCACTGAAATGCCACATCTTGAGTTGTCGTCCAGCCGTCGCGTCGTAGAGTAACGTGCGTAACTAACGATCCTAGTTTGAGATGTATCAGTCTTCATATTGACAAATTCAAAAATACTAAAATGTGCCTAGTCAGCCCGGGAACAGTTTTTTTGCAATTCCTGGAAAACTTAATTTTTCGAGTTGTGGCACTTTTGTAGCAAGGGTGCGATATCGTCAATGAGATTCCTGACAGAATTTCAAAATTGTCATGTCAAAAAGAAGGTTCGAATTTCGTTATCTTTTAGAACTCGTACAATTTTGTTTCCTCATATTAGTTTACCAAAGCACTGAAAACCAGACAAATGAACAGGGATGAATATTTACTCATAAACATATCGTACAAATGCTTTATTCTGGTGCTTAGGGGAGAGTGGTAATGAATGGGCCATGGTGATGAATGGGCCACTAACAAAATATGAAAAAGTATTTGCATGATTTTTTTTTTTGATGCCACCAATAGATGTAGCTATTTGTTCTACTAAACTCATTCAATTTTCATTCGTTTGCGCTGAGCCATTTTCAAACTAGAGTGGCATGGTCAAAAATCTGACTGAAAAGTAAGTTTCTCCCTTTTTAGTAAAACATTTCCTAGCTAAAATATACCAAGTATTTCACTGCATACATATGTATAAGCTAGTCTTTCCATATCTATAAACTAATCTTAAGATGTATTTTGATGTTATCTAAATTCAATGTACTCAAAAAACCTAAATGTATTCCAAAAGTATAGGTGGGGCTGAATGGGCCACTATGTCATGGTAATGAATGGGCCACCTAAATATTGTTTTTCTTCCTTTTCTTTGGATTTTCGCATTAATATGAAGCACAAGTGACGGTCATAGATAAAGATTACTGTCGTCAAAATAGGTTTGAAGTAACTTCTAAATATAATTTGCAGATCTATATTATATTCCTATAGTACAATAGACCTCTGGTCGCAGTGCGTGGCTTGAAAAAGCCCCCTCTCTCCTTCATATTATATTCCTCACAGTACAATTTCACTTTCTTTCTTGGTAACTTAAGTTAGATATTTCTTATTCCCGATGTCTAGTAAATTTTAAAAAAAAACTTTGAATTTTGACAAGTTTGAAAATGAAGATGAAGTCTTTGAAAGTGATTTTTAATATTATTTTTGAAATATATAAATTTTATTAAATCATAGTGTCTATTATCTGTTATTTTTTTATATATATTTTATATTATTTATTCCTTACAATCTCATTATTTAGTCATTTTTCTGCTACAATTGGTATGCATCAGTTTTATTTTAATTGCTTCAGTTTTGATGTTTATATAATTTTAAATCAGTATGATTTTGTATCATCATGTCAAGTGTCACATTTATTTTGTCATATTCAGCAAATAAAAGATTAAATCCACATGTTTTCATTGAATTCATTTAGTGGCCCATTCATTACCTTCGATGGCCCATTCAACCCCATAGATGGGGTTGAATGGGCCAAATTTCAAAAAATTTTTATTTTCTATTATAATTCATTATAGACAGGTGCTAATCCAACTTTTATGACTTTTTTAGATAGCCAGATAAGTAAAGTAACTAAAAAACCAATTTAGAGTTAAAAAAAGTGTTAGAAAAAATTACAAAAATTCAAAACCAAAAGGTGGCCCATTCATTACCACTCTCCCCTACATCGTAACTTTCTGTAAACTCAAATCTTAAACGCGTAATAATATCTGCTGTTGCCAAATAAAACTACAACTGAACTAACTTAAAAGGAGTGAAACAAAAATGGAGTCACAACAACATCATAACCACTCCATTAGTAAAATATGAATAATTAAGAATTAATTATTTATAATTTTATGAACTGCTTAAAACCACGTATGGACACTCACGTATTTTATTGAAAATAAAATAAATCAAAATAAATAAAAATATGACCCCTACTTTGTGCTTTAAAGCTAATGCATACGAGTTCTATAAATCGCTTTCAAAAGAGAATTAGCTTTCGTGGAGGGTTATTAATTACCCCACTTCCCAATAACTCATCAGGTAGGAACTATTTAAACAGTTTCGAAACACAACGCAGCGGCGAAAGTGTGACCTCGTTCATTTTCGCTGGCCAAGTCCCGTTGCAAGTTTTATTGCTTTGAATTCCTAGTAGGCCGATTAAAAAGTTAATGTTAATAAAAATCAGTTTTGTTCACACTATACTGCGGTAATTTTCAGATGAAACATTGTCAGGACTTCACTTTATGAAAAGAAATAACTCTGTTGGGAGAAAAAAAATTAAATGATTGTTTTTAAAATTTAGTTCGAATTTCTATCCTTGGAGTACATTAGTTTTAAAATAAAATACAGTGACCACCACAATACCAAATACCAATACAAATATATTTTTCTTCCAGATTTAGTTTTCATTGCATTGCTAATACCCTTGTAACAAAATTCCCGTTAAAAGGAACAAAAATCGCCGTTTCTTGAAGTTAGTTGCAACGGGATTTTACTTCAATCCTATTGTTAATAATCTAAATTATAGTTTAAAAAAACTAAAAAATACGCTTTTAGAATTAATTTTTAAAAGATTAAAAGTCACGTTCTTTACAAATATGAAAGTAATATACTTAATACTACAATTAATACTAAAGGCTAAACTATATTTCGTGATACTCCCTCTGATTTTCAAAACTATTGAATATCTGCTAAGTTTACATGCACTTATAATACATCAACATTTAATATAGTTTAGCCTTTAGTATTAAGAGTAGCATTAAATACAGGGTGTCCACTCCAATCGTGGCCCAATAGCTAATTTCTAAACCGTAAAACATAAGGCCCCTATATAGACGAGCCGACGCATCAAGATTAAGTTTGACCACTTTGAATCCAGGGCGTGTTTGAGGGTTAACTTTTCTGGCGAGTTATCCCTTTTTGGTAACTTTTCACGTGAATTTAACAAAACTTGGCAATGTCCCGAAACTTTGCTTTGGTAACCCTAGCTCCGCAACAATGAAAAATGAAAGTAAAAGTAAATGAGTTGGATCCAAAGTGGTGAAACTTAAGTTTGATGCGTCGGCCTGTCTATATAGCGGCTGTAAAACATAGGCACTTAGTTCCAATTTGAAAAAGTCTTTAAATTAAAGATTAAATTTGGATCTATGAAATTTTTCTTTCAAGAAATCAAATTTTGAAGCAGTTACTAAACTTAACTTTTTATACAGCTCTCCAGTCATGGCAATCATATTCAGTAAAACATTCTTGACTTTCTAACATTTAAAACATAAACAAAAAATCACTCTCCTACGACAAAATTGACTGAGTTATGACGTTTTGAAAAATCACGATTTTGAAGGATTTTCTGACGTCATCGAAAGATCGCTTATGGGTTCGTATGCGAATTGCAAACGTGTGTTGACTGTTGAAAATGTATTTCGATTTTTTACATCAGGGGCATTATTAATGGATAAAAAGAATTATTAAGAACAAATTACAAGTTCATGGGCTATTTATGATTAGCTTCAATAAATCCCGTTCATTTAATCAATCACTCTCGGTGATCGGTTTACTTAACATGATTGCATGATTGAAGGTGACTGATGAAATGCATGTGATTGCAGGATTGAACGTGACTGATAAAATGAGCGTGATTGATAGGATGAACGAGAATGATGATTTGACGCGGTTGATTCAATGAACGTGATGGCGTGATTGAACGTGACTGATGAAATGAACGTGATTGAGTGATTAACCCTTCACTGCACGATTTTTTATATTTTCATGAAAAAAAGTATATGTTACCTTTAAATAGCCCCGAGTTCAGGAAAAATGAAAAAAAAAAAAAAATTAATCTTAAAAATTTGCACCAAAAATGATGTTTTAATTGTTTGTTATATATATGGCACAAAGCACATAGCATATGCTTTGTATACCGATTAGTGTAGTAATCTATAATGTGTTTTGTGCCATAAGTAGTATAAACAAATTTTCCACTAAGTGTATGTAAACAATTTTAGAACAAAGGAAATAATGACTAAGCACACTTCTAACGGAAATGCAGACACTCTTTCTTTCAAAAGCAAGAACTGTAATACCTAGACTAGTGCAACTAACCAGTGCATAAAAATCACACTAAACTGTTATAGCAATGTTCCAGAAGGGGCACAAAGCTCAGTTTAACTGCATTTAAAAATCATAGGAATATATGAGGGTTTATTTGGTTTGTGCCAGATCTGGCACACCGTGCAGTGAAGGGTTAGACGTGTCTGATGAAACGAACGTGGTAGCGTGATTGAACGTGATACGTGACTGGAATGAAGGTTATTGAGTGATTGATAAAACGAACGTGATTGAGAAAATGAACGTGATTGAGAAAATGAACGTGACTGAAGGGACGAACGTGATTGGTTTAATGAACGCTCTAGAGTGATTGCATGCTTGAAAGTGACTGATGAAATGAACGCGATTGAAGAAATGAACGCGATTGATGAAATGAACGCGATTGATGAAAAGAACGTGATTGAGTGATTGAATGTTATTTATTCAATGACTGATTTAATAAAAATAATTTGATGAAGAACGTGCTCTACAGAAAGTGAGTACCGTCAGCTGGGGTAACATTGGCCCAAATCTAAAGATTTGTAATAGTTTTATCGGCGATATGTCTTTTGACATTGATTATATTAATTTTCAATACATCTTACTGTGTAAACAAACCTTGTATCATTAAATTAAAACCATATTGAGACCTCTCAATCATTTTGCAATATTATACTGCATTTTTTTAATGTTTGGGCCAAAGTTGCCTTGAATTGGGGAAACTTTGTCCCATACTTTTAAACCATATAAAACCTGCGATTAGTATAGGTTGGGCTAAAGTTAGACAAGATAAAATTACCACCAGACACATTAGTTTGTTGTTTTGCCCGCTTTTAATTCAAAAACATCCATGAAATGGGTAGAAATAGGAATAAATGAAACAAACTTCATTTTAGGGAAAAATATTGTATTGTACAAAAATAAAAATCCAATTCAATTACAGGGAACCCATAGTCTGCAATTTTTATTAAATGTTGTTCGAAAACATGCTCTTCTTCATCACTAAAGATTCTTGCACGTCCCACATTTTTTGAATGAATCCCTTTAAGTTTGTTTTTTATTGTAGACCTAGGTATATTATACATGTTTTCTGCAGCTCTTTGGGTTAAGGCACCAGACTTAATAGCCTCTAAACACTCCTTTAACACTTCTGGTTTGTAATTGGCCTAATTTCTGGTATTAAGAGGTTTTATCCGATTTCTCGGCATTTTTCCTGAAAAAAATCCAGTGTGCTTAAAATAAAAAGCTAAAAACTAGTGCTTAAAATAATAATAAAAATATTTTAAGTGGTTTTGTTAAACAACTGCTTATAAAATAGGTATCAATCAAGTTTTATATCGAAAAAATTGTACCTTGGGGTAACTTTAGGACAGCCACCATCTTGGGCCAAAGTTACCCCAGCTCTGGGCCAAAATTGTCATGAAATAATAAAATCGAATTATTTTGTAAATAACAAAGGTAACAGCATTATTACACCAAAAATACTTGAAACAATTGCATATATGATATCGTTATACACTTACCTACAAGTAGCTCTTCAAGAATTAGCGTTCACAAGTAAAAGTTGAGAGACAAAAAATTTTACCACTTTCTCAAAGTGAAGATGGAGCAGCACTAGAGTGAATATGAAATATAGAAATAACCTCCACTTCATGAACAGTAAAGCCAGTGGTGCTACCTATCCAGTAAGGCATTGTCTGGGCCGATAACTCATCATTATGATTACAATACGGGACAACAAATCTTTTTCTAACTTTGGGCCAATGCAGGCACGTGCCGTGAACGAACGCCCAGGGTAGGCAGATGAGATAATTTGTTTAATAATAATACATATGTTGAAAAATAGCATATGCTGTTAACCGTATTAAAACAGTATGAATATGAATGGTATTTACGTAGTCCCCTAGTATAAACATATATAAAAATATTTTCATCTGATTCTATGGAAAATCCATTCTTCTTTCTTTCCTTGTGGTGAAAATATCTGTGACTTTCATAAAAATTGAAAGTTGGGTCTGGTTTCATTTTGTTCAGTTTCTTTTTCTATGGATATCAAAACAAGAAAGAAAGGTTGTTAATTTGTCATTGTGTTAATTTTGTTGCTCTTAGTTCTTTTTATGGCCAAAAATATTCACTCTAAAAAAATTGTGGCTGGTATAGTCCAAATTAACTGCAACAACAGCAGTTTCTGGAAACAGTTGGCTCAGTTCACTTTTCAAAAATAAAATCAAGTACCCTTTTTTATACATTCGTCAAAAAGAACTTGTTCCCATAAATATCTACAAATCTGCAATCCATCTTATAATGTCAAAAAGTTTCGGTACTTTTTTTCTAGACTGCTGAATGCATTCTTATCTACTCTAAAAGCTAATTTTTAAAATTGATTTCCATGTAATAATGATATGAATTTTTCAATATTTTGTCGCTTTACTTCGTAAGTCTTGTTTCTTTTTCAAAAAGTTTAAACAGAACAACTATCCTGAGGTTTCAACTTAAACATGGGAAACAATATGACAAATGAAAAAACGAAAAATTTGAAAATTACGAAAACATTTCATAGAAAACAAACAACCATATCAAAAACGAATCAAGATGCCAAAACCACTGAGAATTTAACCCTCACCGCCCTGCACATAACGTCCAAATTGCAGCGGAGAATCGAAGAGACCGGCAGAGAAAGAGTGTAGCCTCCCGAGCTGATCTTTGTCGGCTACGCCAGAGAGGCAGATTTCATTCTGCTTCCAAGGCCGCTTTGGCTAACGCGAAGAGGGGGAAAAGTGCGGCACGGGGGTGTTTTGCCTGCTAAGCATTGCTTAGATACGGAGGTTGAAAAGCAGCGTAGGTCGCTGCTTTTCAAGTGTACCAGTTTTTCTATTATTGCTGTGTAAAACCGAAATATTTTTTTCTAATCAACGCATTAAATGTCATTGAATGAAGTGGTGAGGTTGGTCTGTTTTCTTCGTGGGTAGGCACTGCCTACCTTGCCTACCCAGACGGCACGTCCCTGGGCCAATGTTACCCTCAAAGGGCCAATGTTACCCCAGCTGACGGTACCTAAATGAAAGAAAAGGAATTAACGTCGGAACACGACGCAGTTAAATACCAATAGCTTTCATTCCATCAGTCACGTTTAAACACACGATAACGTTCATTACGCCAATCACGTTCATTTGATCAATCAAGTTCATTTCATCAATAACCTTCATTTTATCAATAACCATCATTTTATCAATATCCTTCCTTTCATCAGCAACCTTCATTTCATCAATAACCTTCCTTTCATCAACAATTTCCATTTCATCAACAACCTTCACTAACAGTGTTTCCCAAACTTTTTGATCTCATCGCCCCCTTCAAGACGCTGACTGACACCTATCGCCCTATACATCTCTTCTCCTTATGAAAAAATATAAGTTGGCTCAAGTGAACATCATATTAAAAATATAAGTACCTAACTATAATTTGAAGTAATATGTACGCAATGAAGCAATTATGACCTATCACTTTAAAACTAAAAATATTAATAAATAAAAAAATACCTTTCTTTTTTTTCTTTCACAAAGCGAACAGATAAAAGCATTTGAAGGAAAACATTTAACTAAGATCATCGATACACTTTTCAAAAAACAGAAGTACATTTTTCAAGAAATTAATTTCTTTTCTACACTGGAATTAGAGGGAATTGAAATTATCGAAACAAAAAATTTGAAGGAAAATAAATTGAAAATCTTAAAATTCATAAAACTGACAATGAATGACAAAATATTTTCTAAGGTTCTTCCGAGGTTCAAAGAGGAAGTTCTTGATATTTAATTTGTTTTTTTCTTAACTTGTGATTTATTGTCTGCATTCTGAACAACTGGTTTCGTACATGTTTATTACAATTTCGGTTTTTGCTACCCTTTTATTACTACTACTTTCTCTTTTAAGTACGCATCGCCCCCTATCGCCCCTTAAGAATTTACCGCCATTTTAAGGAGCCTAATCGTCCCTTTGGGGTACGATCGTCCCCAGGTTGGGAACTACTGATCAATAACCTTCACTTCCTCAATAATATTCATTTCAGCAACAACCTTCACTTCATTAAGAACTTTCACTTCATCAAGAACCTTTATTTCATCAATAACCTTCAGTTCGTCAATAACCTTTATTTCATCAATAACCTTCATTTCGTCAACAACCTTCACTTCATTAATAAACTTCACTTCATAAACAACCTTCAATTCATCAATAACCTTCATTCCATCAATAACCTTCATTCCATCAATAACCTTCACTTCATCAACAACCTTCACTTCATCAATTACCTTCACTTCATCAATAATCTTCACTTCATCAATAACCTTAATTGCATCAATAATCTTCAATTCATCAACAAATTTCAACTGCATCAACAACCTTCACTTCATCAACAACCTTCACTTCATCATCAGCCTTCACTTCATCAATAACCTTCATTTCATCAATAACCTTCATTCCATCAATAACCTTCATTCCATCAATAACCTTCACTTCATCAACAACCTTCACTTCATCAACAACCTTCACTTCATCAATAATCTTCACTTCATCAATAACTTTAATTGCATCAATAATCTTCAATTCATGAATAAATTTCCCTGCATCAACAACCTTCACTTGATCAATGACCTTCACTTGATAAATAACCTTCACTTCATCAATAACCTTCGCTTCATCAATAACCTTCACTTCAAAAAAACCCTTCACTTCATCAATAACCTTTCTTTCATCAATAACCTTCATTTCATCAAAAACCTTCATTTCATCAATAACCTTAATTGCATCAACAACCTTAATTGCATCAACAGCCTTCACTTCTTCAACAACTTTCACTTTGTAAACAACCTTTGTAAACAACCTTCACTCTTCCTCAATAACCTTCATTCCATTAATAACTCTCATCTCATTAATAAACTTCGTTCCATCAAAAACCTTCATTTTATTAATAACCTTCAATTCATCATAAAAATTTCCCTGCATCAACTACCTTCACTTCATCAACAACCTTCACTTCATTAACAATCTTCACTTCATTAACAACCTTCACTTCATCAACAACCTTCACTTCATCAACAACCTTCACTTCATCAACAACCTTCACTTCATCAACAACCTTCACTTAATCAACAACCTTTATTTCATTAATAAACTTCATTTCAACAATAACCTTCATTTCATCAACATCAGCAACCTTCATTTCATAAATAATTTTCATTTCATCAAACACCTTCATTTCATCAATAACCTTAATTGCATCAATAACCTTCAATTCATTAATAAATTTCACTTCATCAACAGCCTTCACTTCACCAACAACATTCACTTCATCATCAACCTTCACTTCATTAATACCCTTTATTGCATCAATAACCTTCACTTCATCAACAATCTTCACTTGATCAATAACCTTCACTTGATCAATAACCTTCACTTCATAAAAAACCTTCACTTCATCAATAACCTTTCTTTCATCAATAACCTTCATTTCATCAAAAATCTTCACTGCATAAACAACCTTCATTTCATCAATAACCTTCATTTCATTAATAACCTTATTTGCATCAACAACCTTCACTTCTTCAACAACTTTTACTTTGTAAACAACCTTCACTTCCTCAATAACCATCATTCTATTAATAACCATCATTCCATTAATAACTCTCATCTCATTAATAAACTTCGTTCCATCAAAAACCTTCATTTCATTAATAACCTTCAATTCATCAATAAATTTCACTGCATCAACCACCTTCACTTCATCAACAACCTTCACTTCATTAACAACCTTCACGTCATCAACAACCTTCACTTCATCAACAACCTTCAATTCATCAGTAATCTTCATTGCATCAGCAACCTTCACTTCATCAACAACCTTCACTTCATCAACAACCTTCACTTCATCAACAACCTTCATTCCATCATAAACCTCCATTTCATCAATAACTTTCACTGTATCAACAACCTTCACTTCATCAATAACCTTTATTTCATTAATAAACTTCATTTCAACAATAACCTTTATTTCATCAATCACCTTAATTTCATCAGCAACCTTCATTTCATAAATAATTTTCATTTCATCAACAACCTTCATTTTATCAATAACCTTCATTTCATCAACAACCTTCAATTTATCAATAAATTTCACTGCATCAACAACCTTCACTTCATCAACAAACTTTACTTCAGTGGTGGCCAACCCGCGGCACGTGTGCCACAATGTGGCACGACAGAGCAGTAAGAGTGGCACGCGAAAACTTTTTGAAAAAATTCCGAAATTGAGGGGGAAATGACGATCTCAAAAATATTAATAAAGAGTAAAACCCTTGACCTGATAAATATAACGTTATTATGACGATTAAGTGTCAGGAGGCTGGTTTACAAATTGTCCTAACTACACTATTGCAAAGTACTCAGAGTTAGCTTCGGACATCCAACGAAAGTTGTGACGCTACAAACAATGCTTTGTAAAGCATATTTGTGCTTGACACGAATGAAACTTTCGATACTGCAGAATGGATTCTTGATCTGCAATAGTTTCAGCCACGGATGATGATTTTTTTTTTTTTAAAGTTAACTCTGTAAGTAAAATTAAGAAACCATATTGGACAAAATTCGGTATGATTGCACAGATGAAGATCCTTAAATTGTTTTTGTTACTATGAATCGGCAGTACCGATTAATCGGCCACTTTGCCGATTATTAATAATCGGCAAAATTAGGCCGATTAATCGGCTGTAATTTTTTTTAAATATTGTTCTTTAAAGTGTACCTTCACTAAGAAACTATGATGAATGATTTTATTGACAGTAAATAACCCTCACAGTTGATATAAGGTTTTAAATAAATTAATTCTCCTACTTTGAATAAATATACACATAGACAATGCTGCAACATTTTTCATGTGGCGATAGTTTTCTACTTAACACAGTGCTTTTAGATAACCTCTAATTTTGGCAAAGAATAAAAGTCTTGAATTCGAGTGCTACTGATTCTTAAAATTTTTAATTAAAATTACCGCCTCCCACAGAGCCTCCCCTTTTTTTTTTGATTTTTATGTCCAATAATTATAATTAACAATGTGTTAATGAAATATTATTGACAATATAAATATTGGTTCTAAGAAATTTGATAAAATATTGAAATTATTTTGTGAAAATTAAGGAAATGAGAAAAAATCTTCTCTCAGGAATAAATTACTTACTATTTCTAAACTCGGAATTGTAAAGAAAAAGCAGTGATTGTGAAATTATAGTATTAAAAACAATCATTCTTATCATTAATCGGCTCAGCCGATTAATCGGCCGATTATCAACAACCGATTAATTGGTAATCGGTAATCGGCCAATTTGTTTATCGGTGCATCCCTATTTGTTACATTACTTGAAGATAATTTGGGAAAAAAACTTTCAGTGTTAGGTTTGTTGATTTTCAGGATCATAAAAAAATGCTGATCTTTTCAAATTCTTTGTCTATTTCCCTGCAAGACATAGACACTTGTTACCCTTCTGAAATCCAAATCAAAATTACTGACCTTTTGCATTGGTAATCAAATATGCTCCTTTCAATCAAATGCAACAGAAAGTCATCCACGTTATATAGAAATTTGGTACCAACAAATTTTTCACATTTACACACTTAAGCCGTCTGATGCTGTTGTAGATTTGGTTCAAAATATGCTTCTAAACAAATATTTTTTGTTATGAATGCAGAAAAATGCAAATACCGTTGAATATTAATTGATAGCACTTAAAACACTTAAACTTCTTAGGATTCTCAAGAACTAATTCTAAAATTAAAGACTTGGTAAAAAAGACACAGACTCATAAACCACATTAAGTACAGACTATTTAATTTTTAGAATAGAATGTTTGATGTTATTTATTTCATTTTTAAGCATAAGCGAACTGACAGAACTTATAAAAGTTTTCATTAACGCTCTCTTAATTTGTGACTCTTAAGTTTGGACTTGTCTTATCTTAATTATCATTTAGATTTCAATTGCTCAGATTTACATAGTCAACCAACCTAAAATATATTTCTAACTTTCAAAAAATGTTCAGTTTGTTGGAAAAATACTATGTGGCACGCTGAGCTTTTTCTCTCCAGATAGTGGCACTCTCCCTAAAAAGGTTGGCCACCCCTGCTTTACTTCATCAACAAACTTCCCTTTATCAACAACCTTCACTTCATCAACAACCTTCACTTCATCAATAATCTTCACTTCATCAACAGCCTTTACTTTATCAACAACCTTCACTTCATCAACAACCTACACTTCATCAACAAGCTTCACTTCATAAATAACCTTCATTCCATCAATAACCTTCATTTCATCAATAACTCTCACTTCATCAATAACCTTTATTTCATCAACGACTTTCATTTCATCAACAACATTTACTTCATAAACAACCTTTACTTCATCAATAACTTTCATTCCATTAATAACCTTCATTTCATCAACATTCATCACTTCATCAACAACCTTCATTTCATTGATAAACTTCATTTCAACTATAACCTTTATTTCATCAATAGCCTTCATTTCATCAATAACATTTATTTCATCAAAAACCCTTATTTCATCAATAATCTTCTTTTCATCAACAACCTTCACTTCATCAGCAGCCTTCATTTCATTATAAACCTTCATTTCATCAACAACCTTCACTTCATCAGCAACCTTCATTTCATCAAATACCTTCATTTCATCATCAATCTTCACTTCATCAATAACCTTCATTTCATCAATAACCTTCATTTCATCAACAACCTTCATTCATCAATAACCTTCATTTCATCAATAATCTTCGTTTCATCAATCACCTTCATTCCATCAATCACTTTCATTCAATCAGTCACGTTCAATCACACAATCAAGTTCATTACACCAATCACGTGTAGTTCATTAGTTACGTTCAATCGCTTAATTACGTTTATTTTATCAATTACGTTTAATCACACAATCACTTTTTAACTAAAAGTATTTATCAATTAAAAAATACCGGTCTTTTTTTTTTCTTTCACAAAGCGAACAGATATAAGCATTTGAAGGGTAACATTTGACAAAGATCATCGACATACTTTTCAAAAAAACAGAAGTACATTTTTCATGAAATTAATTTTTTCTACACTGGAATTAGGGGAAATTAAAATCGTTGAAACTAAAAATTTGAAGGTAAATAAATTGAAAATTTGAAAATTCATAAAATTGACAGTGAATTTCAAAATATTTCCTAAGGTTCATCCGAGGTTCAAAGAGGAAGCTCTTAACCTTTAAGTTGTTTCTTTCTTAACCTGTGAATAATTAACTAAACTCTGAACAACTGGTTTCGTACATGTTTACAGTTCCGGTTTTTGCTACCCTTTTATTACTAATGCTTTCTCTTCTAAGTCCGCATCGCCTCCTATCGCTCCTTAAGAATTTAACGCCCCCTTGGTACGATCGCTTCCATGTTGGGAACCACTGATCAATAACCTTCACTTCATAAATAATCTTCATTTCATCAACAACCTTCACTTCATTTAGAACTTTCACTTCATCAAAAACCTTCACTTTATCAAAAACCTTTATTTTATCAATAATTTCCATCTTGTCTTTAACCTTCATTTTATCAATAACCTTTATTTCATCAATAACCGTCATTTCATCAATAACCTTAATTGCATCAACAACCTTCATTTCTTCAACAACCTTCATTTCTTCAATAACCTCCATTTCTTCAACAACCTTCCCTTCATAAACAACCTTCACTTCATCAATAACCTTCACTCCATCAATAACCTTCATTTCCTCAAAAACCATGATTTCCTTAATAATCTTTATTGCATCAATAACCTTGATTGCATCAACAATCTTCACTTCTTCAACAACCTTCACTTCGTAAACAATCTCCACTTCATCAATAACCTTTATTATATCAATAACCTTCATTGCATCAATAACTTTCCCTTCATCAGTTACCTTCACTTCATCAGTTACCTTCACTTCATTTATAACCTTTATTTCATTAATAAACTTCACTTCATCAACAACCTTCACTTCATCAATAATCTTTATTTTATATACAACTTTCATTTCATGAACAATCTTCACTTTAACAATAACCTTCATTCCATTAATAACCTTCGTTTCATCAATAACCTTCAATTCATCAATAACCTTCATTGTAAAAACCTTCACTTCATACACAACCTTTACTTCATCAACAACATTCACTTCATGAATAACTTTCATTTCATCAATAACTTTCACTTGATCGACATCCTTATCTTTACCAATAACCTTCATTTCATTAATAAACTTCATTCCAACAATAACTTTTATTTCATCAATAGCCTTCATTTCATCAATAACCTTTACTTCATCAACAACCTTCATTTCATCAACGACTTTCATTTCATCAACGACTTTCATTCCATCAATCACTTTCATTCAATCAGTCATGTTCAATCACACAATTAAGTTCATTACACCAATCACGTGCAGTTGATTAGTTACGTTCAATCGCTTAATTACGTTTATTTAATCAATTACGTTTAATCACACAATCACTTTTTAACTAAAAGTATTTATCAATTAAAAAATACCTGTCTTTTTTTTTTCTTTCACAAAGCGAACAGATATAAGCATTTGAAGGGTAACATTTGACAAAGATCATCGACATACTTTTCAAAAAAACAGAAGTACATTTTTCATGAAATTAATTTTTTTCTACACTGGAATTAGGGGAAATTAAAATTTTTGAAACTAAAAATTTGAAGGTAAATAAATTGAAAATCTGAAAATTCATAAAATTGACAATGAATTTCAAAATATTTCCTAAGGTTCATCCGAGGTTCAAAGAGGAAGCTCTTGAATTTTAAGTTGTTTCTTTCTTAACCTGTGAATAATTAACTAAACTCTGAACAACTGGTTTCGTACATATTTACAGTTCCTGTTTTTGCTACTCTTTTATTACTAATGCTTTCTCTTCTACGTCCGCATCGCCTCCTATCGCTCCTTAAGAATTTAACGCCCCCTTGGTACGATCGCCTCCATGTTGGGAACCACTGATCAATAACCTTCACTTCATCAATAATCTTCATTTCATCAACAACCTTCACTTCATTTAGAACTTTCACTTCATCAAAAACCTTCACTTTATCAAAAACCTTCATTTTATCAATAACCTCCATTTTGTCTTTAACCTTCATTTCATCAATAACCTTTATTTCATCAATAATCTTCATTTCATCAATAACCGGCATTTCCTCAATTCCCTTCAGTTCATCAATAACCTTAATTGCATCAACAACCTTCATTTCTTCAACAACCTTCATTTCTTCAACAACCTTCATTTCTTCAACAACCTTCATTTCTTCAATAACCTCCATTTCTTCAACAACCTTCCCTTCATAAACAACCTTCACTTCATCAACAACCTTCACTTCATCAACAACCTTCACTTCATCAACAACCTTCATTCCATCATAAACCTCCATTTCATCAATAACTTTCACTGTATCAATAACCTTCATTCCATCAATAACCTTCATTTCCTCAAAAACCATGATTTCCTTAATAACCTTTATTGCATCAATAACCTTGATTGCATCAACAATCTTCACTTCTTCAACAACCTTCACTTCGTAAACAATCTCCACTTCATCAATAACCTTCATTATATCAATAACCTTCATTGCATCAATAACTTTCCCTTTATCAGTTACCTTCACTTCATTTATAACCTTCATTTCATTTATAACCTTCATTTCATTAATAAACTTCACTTCATCAACAACTTTCACTTCATCAATAATCTTTATTTCATATACAACTTTCATTTCATGAACAATCTTCACTTCAACAATAACCTTCATTCCATTAATAACCTTCGTTTCATCAATAACCTTCAATTCATCAATAACCTTCATTGTAACAACCTTCACTTCATACACAACCTTTACTTCATCAACAACATTCACTTCATGAATAACTTTCATTTCATCAATAACTTTCACTTGATCGACATCCTTATCTTTACCAATAACCTTCATTTCATTAATAAACTTCATTCCAACAATAACTTTTATTTCATCAATAGCCTTCATTTCATCAATAACCTTTACTTCATCAATAACTTTCATTTCATCCACAACCTTCACTTCAACAACCTTTTATTCAACAACCTTTACTTCAACAACCTTCACTTCGTCATTAACCTGCACTTTATCAACAACCTTCACTTCATTAACAACCTTCACTTCATTAAGAACTTTCACTTCATCAACAACCTTCACTTCTATTAAAACAGTTCATTCGGTGCGCAAATAAATAAAAACCAAAAGCAACGTCAAAAAGCTAAAATAAGTCCAGTTTTTTAAAAATCGGCAAACATGTTTAAAAGGCAAAAAGCCTCCTTCTTCAGTGCCAAGCTAGAATGGAATGGCCATTTCTTGCTTGGCACTGAAGAAGGAGTGTTTATGCCTTTGAAACATGTTTGCCGATTTTTACAAAACTGGATTTATTTGTGCTTTTAGACGTTGCTTTTTGGTTTTTACTCAAACTTCACTTCATCAACAACCTTCATTTCATCAACAACTTTCATTTCATCAACAACCTTCATTCCATCAATCACTTTCATTTAATCAGTCATGTTCAATCACACAATCACGTTCATTACACCAATCACGTTCATTTCATCAATTACGTTCAATCACACAAACACGTTCATTACACCAGTCACGTTTATTTAATAATCAGTATTAAATAATCGTTCACGTACATTATAGCAATCACGCTCATTCCATGAGTAGCGTTCAATCTCGCAATCACGTACATTGCATCAGTCACCTTCAATCACCAAAATGTTCTCAAAAATTAATTTGTTCTTTATTCGTCTTTTCAGTCACAAGTAATGCCCCCTGAAGCAAACAATCAAAATAAATTTACACCTGTCAACAGTTTCTTACTTCGTATACGGACCCTTAAGCGATCTCTCAATAACGTCATAAAAAGTTTTAAAAGCGTGATTTTTCAAAACGTCATAATTCCGGCAATTTTTGTCGTAGAAGAGTGATTTTTTTTTTGAGTTTTAAATGTTGCACAGACAAGAATGAGGGGGGGGGGCGGGGGCTGTATAAAAAGTTAAAATTTGATTTTTGAGAAAAAATTCATAGATCCAAACTTTCTCCGTGGTTTAAAGGTGCTTTCAAATTAAAACTATATGCTTATCTCTAGCGGTTTAGAAATTAACTATTGGGCCACGATTGGAGTGCACAAGTGCACTGCACACCCTAGATAAATCTTTCATATTTGCATAAAACGTAATTTTTTTAAAATTCAGATTTAGATACAAACAACTGAAACACTTTACATCAATATGTACTTTAGTTTAGCATTTAGTATTAATAATTGTATTAAATATATTACTTTTATATTTGTAAAGAACGTAAATTTTATTGTTTATTCAGAGTTACATACATACATTCATACAAACAAACAAACAAGTTCAATGTTTTATGGAGAAACTAGTGGATATGCCCAGCATCACGCGAGATAAAAGGCAACATGCGAAATATAAGAAGGTATTTTTTGTGACAACTTGCTCAGTTGAATCTGCTAGAAGGGCAACGTGATACAGGCCCGTCATTTAGGGGGGGGGCAGGGGTGTCAATTGCCCCCCCCCCAGCTTTGAGAAATCAATGTATTTACAATTAAGTGGGCGTGGTTTTTGTTGTTTACTGGTGAAATTGTATTATGCTGTTACCCTTTGCCTCCACCCTGGAAAAACTTGAAAATGTGTTATTTATTTGTGATTTCATAAAAAATTGCGTTTATACTTTTGAAAGAGTAAAAACAGCAGTATTATATATTCAAGGTTGAATACTCGTGACAGAAACATTTCTTAACTATATGAATTGAGAGAAGCCTCAGAAAACCACGCAAAGCAAAGACAGTACTATTCTATTCTATTCTATTCTAGAAGTCAATAAACTTCGACACACATGAGCCTTGCCTCCACAGATAGTACAATACAGATTTTATTGAAGGAAAGAATTTACAGTACAGAGAAGGAAGTTACACTCAGGGTAAAGGCGGGAATCCAACCCGCGCCTCTTGAGATTACAAACTGACGGGCAGACCCACTGCGCCGTTGAGGCCCCCCGCAAAGACAGTACCAAACGCAAAATGAGCTGTCGAAGTGAAGTTGAGATGAAGCACTACATAATGACTTGAATGGAGGAAAGCTTTTAAAAAATTAGAGATTTTATGTGCAAGTTTCAACTAAAGTTGGAATAAAAAAAAGAGCTACCGGTCAGATTTTTTTCTGATTGATATCTTGATTGTGCCCAGTGAGGACATAAACACACTGTGAAATTTTGAGCGAAATCCGACGAGAAGTTTTTGAGTCTTCAAAGGACATACATCCATAGGTTCAAAAAAGATACATACATCGGTACATACATTCATTTTTATATATAAAGATTGGTTAAATCTGGCAAAGTTTAGCTACACACATCTTACGGATATTAAGTTTCACCAAAGTAATGGCGTTTTTACAAGCGGGGGGGGGGGGGGGGGGCAACCAAAAGCACCATTACATTGGTGAAGTCTATCACCAACAAGATGGTTGCAGTTAAATATTGCTAGATTTAAGGTTTTTGATGAAACATTGGACTTTGTTTTTAACCGTGTAGCTAATCGAACGAAATTTTGGTCTAGTCATGCAATTTTTTCTATTTTGTAAGTTATTATACCCTGTCTAACGAGAGCTGGCGGCTCGAAGTGAAATTAATTTCCCACCCTCAACACTTTTCCCCTGATGGTTGTCATAGTTACGGCGCTGTTAACACTTTCCCCTCTTAGCTTTTGCAACAATGGTTAAATGCAACCGGTTAAAATGGCATTATGCGTAAACTATTATTCTATTGAAAAATCAACGTTAAAAAAGCACAACTTCTTCTTAGAAATTTTTGCTTTATTTATGCATGACTAGATTTGTTAGAAAACGTTGAGAAATAAATGAAACATAAGGATATAAGTAAAAGTGTAAGGTAACCCTCATTCGGTAAACATCAAATAAATGAAATGCCTCAACAGCAGTGAATAAAAAAAAGAGTGGAGCTGTTTTCTTTCGTACGGTTTCCATGGAGACAACGAAAAATTTCTGAACTTGATACGCCTATTTTAAAGTAACCGAGTATAATGTGAATGAAAGTAATGTTTAGTTAGACCGATATAGTTTTGTATCATTAACCCATTAATGCCTGACATTTTTTTTCCAAAGATTTTGTATACTGGTTACAAATAGTGTTTGATGGACAGGAAAAATAATAAAAAAATATTATGTAAAAAAAATTTTTTTATTAAGGAAAGAAAAATCGTCCCTTAAAGGTTACGATAGGCTCCAGAGGGAACATACTTTTTTTGCTAAAATGTTTTTCTGCCTACGATATAATATTTAAAAAGACATTTTTCAGAAGAAATAAAATCAGCAATTAACATAAACTGGGAAGCTGGGAATAACTTTGAAAACTTAACTTTTTCTTTTGAGATTGTGAGCGATATCATTTTTAATAAAGGTTATATTAAAACTGCTACAGAACACTCTTTGCAATGGTTATATGCTGCAATCTGTTCATAGCGAATTGAAACAACACCAAGGTACTGATTGAACACTATTATTTGGTTAAAATGTTCATTTTGGGGAAATTCAGACCCTTTTTTGAACCGTCCCTAAAAAGGGACGCTAGGCATTAATGGGTTAAAATACCACATAACAATTTCTATTCAAAAAAACACATAGAACAATTAAGAATGAATTAGAGAAGTCACACTTGAGCTGAGTTATAGATGGCAAATTTGTTAAGCCGTTCTAAACTTTAAACCTAACTACAACCAAAAAGTAAGGTTCGTAAAGCAGAGTGAACGAATGATGTTATATTAGTCGTAAACATGAAA